>APFE030917997.1:0-39511 GCA_000404065.3 Pinus taeda
GAAATGATCGATCCAAGGATTAGTCGATGCAGAATCATGAACTAATCGAAACAAAACACAATCTCTTTTTGTTCTTTTATAAAATGAAATTCGCTACTTTAAATGACAAGCTTATTGAAATTTTGCAAGAGAGACAACACAAAGGTAGGTTGCTCACGAGGGAAGATTTCGCGACTGGCCCGACTCCTAAGAAAATCAACAAAACCAGAGAGATCTAAGGCTTTATGACTTCTAAAACCAAAGTCACTACAGGACCAATTATAAAAATCAAACCCTAAGGCGAAAATCTCAAGGAATCTCACTAAAACGATCAATACTAATGGAAAAAGTATAGGTGAAGTTTTCTGACAGTCAACAGTGGTTCTGGGCAGAAAAAACTAAGAAAAAACAAATTCAAAAGGGAGAAATTGATAAAAAAGGGAAAATTTCTAAATTTTACCAGGGTACGCAGGCAACCTGTTTAACCAGGTGCGTGGCCGCTCTGTGTGCACAGGTACAGTGCGCACAAGTACGCACTGTGCCTAACTCAGAGGGTGCGTACTTCTTGTAAAATAAAGAAAAGCTAAGATCTAACTGACCCTAAGCTAAGCCACCCAAAAACAAAGTTAAACAACCAAAAACAAAATGAATCAGACTCTTTTCAGGTCAAAGTAATGATTCAAGGAAAAAACAAGACCAACAATGGATTCCCCAGTGTAGTCCCAATTTGTCACGCCGGAATGAGTTATACTTGCGGGGCAAATCTAACCTTCCTAGGAGTCTAAAGACTCTCTAATGACAAACAAACCAAATAAGAAGCTATCCTTCTCTTAGATACAACATTCATTTACAAGAATCAAATGTTCTCGATCTTACCTAGGTTCTAATGCTTGTTCGTAGTAGTCCAGTCTTGTTGTCCGGATGAGCTTCCTCCTTCACCTTCAGACCTGCATTTCACTAACAAGGCAACAATTACCATAGCATTCTGAATATTTCATTTATAAAACAAAATATATCTATCATACTGACCAAGGAATACATGAAATAATTCATTAACAATCATTGAGAAGAATGGACTTATTTGTATTAAATAATCAAAGGAACCATTACAACCTGAGCCTTGGTGTTGTGCAAGCTCCTCCCAGGGTCCAGCAAGAGATTTCCTCTACTTTGACAAGCTCACCCACTCCCACTATGGCAACAAGGAAGGATAGTGATCTCTCCTCACAAGTCAACAATGGAAGTCCTAATTCCAGCAGCATTTACCCTTTAGAATGTTCAGCTTTCAACCTCCCCTCCTTTGGCCCAAGGCATGTATTTATAGTATTCTAGAGGAAGTTATTCAGTTCCAACATCAATGGGATACTCCCTCTTTTGGATGGGGTAGCTCCTCTCTTGATGGGATAAGTCCTCTATCATAGGGATGCATGAACCATCTGGAGGCACTCAATACACATCAAACACTCTTCTAGAAGGCTCTAGAAGTGACCACAAGTAACTTTTTTAAGATGAAACTCGCGCCTTTTGACCTTTACGGGGTACGCACCCTAGCTTTAGTATACAGAGCGTATTACTACGCAGGTCTAATATATTTGGAGTGCGTACACGCAGGCAAGGTAGAGAGAACCTGCGTACCCAGAGATAAACATGTTTTCAAGTGACTTTCTCTCTCTTTGAAGTTTTGACATGAAGAGCAGAGGTATGGGGCTTGACAAAGAGGACAATGTGGCTATTGATGAGGCCACATAAACTGTAGATAGTAAAGGTGACAAAATTCAGTGTAACAAGTCCCAAGAAGCTTAAAGGGGATGCTTGTCAAACAAATTTCCGTTTATCATAAGAGGATAAAGCACTGGACCTGTGAGTTCTTAGTGTACTACAGGAGCACACTATCCCAAGTGGAGCCATTGTTATCACTGAAACAATTTCAAAAAAAATTGGACAACTTGTATGGTTTCAAAGTTGTAAGTCAGTCTTGGTCAAGTCATTTCTATTGTTTTATTTGAGGAGTCTACAACATAGGATAGAGTCTTGTTCCCTTTGTTAAATATGGTCAACAACCTTGTTTTACCCACCATTGGTTCCACATTCATTCAAAGTGTCATGTGTTAAGGCTGTTTCAAAAATCAGATGCGCTACGAAATCAATTAGGAGTTTTCATAGCGCAAACTCACAAAAATACACTATGTGCGCTACGAAAACAGGGATTTGTAACTAGGAGATTTCGTAGCGCAAAACACAAAATTTTCACTAGCTGCACTACGAAATCGGGGATTCCTACCAGATCTCGTCTAGCTATCTTTTTCATCAAAATCTGTTAATGTTTCATCACCATGTGTTAGTCCTTGAACCATGCCTATCACATGCAACCATTCCTTCTCATCATTAGATTCATTAGATGTCTTGTACGCATTCTTTCAAATTTCAAAAAAGTAAGGTGAGGTGTGTTAGTCTTGGTTTTTCCCATGTTCCTTTCATGCATAAGAAAACAATTGGCAAGCTTAAGGACGGAACTCATCAGAACTTTTTGAAAACTCAAGCGAGGCAGTTCTCAGTTTCAAATTCAAGCGAGGCAGTGTTCAAACCAATAAAATGTAGGTTTATCTTCAAGTTTCCTTGTAGGGATTTCATAGAAATGTATGAAGAAAGGAAAAAATCACAGATCAGGCCGGTGTATTAGAGCTGAGCCTGAAGGCTTAGATGTTCTCATGAGGAATAGAGAGGTTGAAGAAGCATTCAAATAAGTAGGCTGCCGGAGGTTTTTAAAAAATAAAACCTCCAGGGAGGTCATAGTCAAATAACCAAGGATTTTGCCTTTAATTTCACCGGTTTGAATTCAAAATTTGGAGTGCTAGAAATACCAGTCTCTCTTGAGGTCATATCTGCAGTCATAGAAGAAGAAGGTTCAGATAAAGGAAGTGGTACAGGAGTAGTCTATTGATAAAACAATCCAAAGAAGAGTAACCAGAATTCAATTAGCCAAGGAAAAGGGGAAGACTGTGATTGCTGATGAAAGCCCAGCTTCAAAGGGAAGTTTGAATGATCTCCTCCAGGCCATCGACATAGAAGAGACTCCTCTGGTCCAAGCAGAGCTACTTGAAGCCAACAAGAACAAAACCAAAAGAGTTAAATCTTCCAAAAAGCTTTAATTTGATGACCAGGTCTCATAGTTTGTTTTCAAGCCAAGAAGGCTTGTGACTAGGCATTTAAGAGGGTTACAAGAGGGAGAGCTAGAGGTAAGTGAGACAGATTGAGGACCTACAAATTCAATTGAGCAAACCAAGAGGACAATCTCAGCATAAAAGAACTGGGCAGTAAGTGATTGGAGCCTTAACACAATTTTGGTTAGAACATTACCTTTTTGAAGTTGTTTATGGATGAATTATGTCAAATATATGTGGCATATTGGCATAAGATGAAGCTGTGAAGAAATCACAAGAAGGATAATTTTTGAGAAAAAACTGTGTTTTTGACGCACTATGAAATTGTTGTAGCTGCAGTTTTGTTTTTGAATTAATCTTCAAAGGAAAAAGGAGATTATTTTGGAAAGGGTGTTGTTGCAAAGATATAAGAATACCACTTAAGGAGGTTTGAACCATAAAAAAATTTATATTCAAGAAATGAAAGACATATACTCATACCAACCTTACGCTACGAAATCACTGAAGCAGCCTTTTTCAGCAAAAAAACTGTTTTTACTAGTCAACTGCCAGAAGGTTTCTTGAGTAGATGAGAACTCAAATTTGAAAACTGAAAGAGTCTTTTCATCCTAACATATTGAGATACAAAAAACTCTTTCAGTTTCTTCAAATTCGTTATGAGGCGGGAGAAGTTTATGGTTAAACTTGCACTACAAAACTGCTATAGGTGCATTTTTTCACAAACAGATTTTTCCTGTTTTACACGCGTTTTTCAAGGACCGATTCTGGACAGCTGGAGTAGTGTTTTAAAACACCAAGAGAGGTTTTTTTTCTAGACATCATAGACTACAAAAACCTCCTTCAGTTGCATAAAAAATGTCATGGATGAGAATATAAATGCTCTGTCCCACGTGCTAATGTTCAAAGATCCTAAACCTAAAAATAGGGAAACATGTTCCCTAATTTCTAGGGTTTGTCATCAAAAGGCAGGTGACAACGTGGGAGGATTCATCAAATTCGACTTCATGAGGTTTCAGTTGTCAAATAATGCTTTAAATTGTTTAGATAAGGTTGTTGTAATCATAATAAGGCATTACACTCCTAGTTGTATTAGGTCACTAGCACTGCCAGTTAACTGCCAGTTACATTTAATAGCTAGTTTTAAGTGTCAATAGGTGTCATAGTAGGAAGAATTCGAATTCCCCTCATGATGGAGGAGAAATATTAGTTATGTAATGAACTCTATATATGGGAGAGAAGCCAAGGTATAAAAGGTTGGAAATTTCCAGAGAAACTCTTATATTTTGCTTTGTGTAATACTCTATTTTTAGTAATACAGTATTTGGCCTTACTTCTCAGGAATTAGAAGGAATTCAATGTTCAGAATGTCTTTTATTGTCTTATTCTCATTATCTACAGTGGTATGAATGTGTGATTACTTAGAGATCATTGATTGTGCTCTAACTTCCTTCATACATTTATAAACTGTGTGGTCTTATATGTCTCTGATGTATTCTCTATGTGTTGAATTCTGGATGCCCTAACTTCTATGTAAAGCTAATGTTACTGTCATACTGAAGCATATTTGACTCCATTAGCACAATGAATATTTTCTAATTGTATTTCAACCATTTACACTTGTTCATCTGTTTCGTAGAGTTAGCCATCTTATTCATGATCAAAATTTTTAATCTTGTGAGAAAGCCCTCTCAGGTTGGGGAGGCTAAGCCTCAGCCAAAAGTAGGTTTGAAATAGTTACTCAAGGTCTACCTGATCAACAACCTATCAGGCTTAGGTTTTGTGATAACAAGAGGGATATTTGGTTAACTATATTTTTGGAAGGCTCTATACAATTACTTCATTGATGATATATAGAGGAAAGTGATACAAAAGGTTGATGGTCAAAACCATGTCACAATATTAAAAAAGGAAGATGGATCCAAGAAGAAGGAAGCTCAATATCATGAGATAAAAAGGAACGAGCAAGCCATGTAACTATGAAGATACACTTATAAATACAAGCTAAAAATCTTGTGGTCATGACTTCCCAATTAAAATGAAATGAAATAATCTCCTCTATATTTAAGGAGTAAAAGGAGTCTCCTTGAATGCATGAAAAGGAGAAAGGATCAATTCCCTAAAACAAATGGGAATAGGGATCTCCTCTTTGGTTGAGAGGGAATGATGATAAGCATCAAATTGTATTCTCTTCTTCATGTGTCATGCACTAGGCTAGGACTAACAACAATATTTCTAGGTGAAGGCCACGGAGAGAGAATGGTGGATGAAGGGTTGGATAAGAATATGTGATTTTCTTTAGGACAGAAAATCAAAAATAGGAAGTGGACTGACACTTTTTGAGTATTGGATAGGTATCCAAGACAATAGTGGTCAAAGATGACCGATATTCTTTGAGGATTTAGAATCCAAGATAAGAATAGTCCTAAAAGGACATACCTAGTGAACATTCAAATGGGGTATGTACCTTGAAGAGATAGTGTGGTATCTCATGTAAAGCCTCTTGACATTATTCTCTTGTATAAGAAAGAACTTGTCAAGTTAAGGCCTTACTATGTTGACAATTTTGGTTATGATATTTGATACTTAAATATCGCTTACCAATCTAACCTTTCTTGTGAAAACTCTTCAATTTGAGAATAACCTTGTACCAGGTGTACAATTATGAATACCTCCCTAGTAAAGAGGGAGTGTTGGAAAATGTAACTAGTTTTAGTCTTCATAATTATTTGTGTACTCATGTCATTATGTATATCTTATGTTACAAGAAAAAGAAGAAAGAAAAATATTATTTTCTAGCACAAGTTTCATGCTCCATTTTCATGATCATCTAGGTCAAGCATGTTCTTCATGCTTCTAGGGTTTTTCATGTCAAAAGAATATTTTTCTTGAGTCAAGAAATTCATTATCATTTGTATAAGACCCTATTGGGAAAGTTGTAATATGAAAACGATATTAATTTTGAGTCTAGAAATTCCTATAAACCTCCAAGCAAAAGTCAGCCCTAGGAGTGACAAGTTGGCCTAAAGGAGGGTGTTCAAACCCCTCAGATGTGTATAAATAAAAGAAAAATTTACCCCATTTAGCACAAATTCGATCTCTCTCAAGAATAAGTTTGATCTATAGCTGGGAACAAGGAAGAAGCTAGAGCGAAGGCCAATGAAGCAAGGAGAAGTCAAGAAGAATAAATAAAGTTTGTTTTTGGGCTCTTTTCTCTCACACCTGCGAATATTAGGGTTTCTGAAGCTTCAAGGAAGGAAAAATATTATGGGTCTAAATTGCAAGAGGCTGAATTACAGATCCAAGTTGAAGGAGGGCTGAATTATCTAGTTTGACCTTGGAGACCTTTGCTTGTTTGAAGGAAGACCTATTGAGGAATTGATGTTGGAGAATGCAATAGGGCAACTATTAATTCAATTTCTCCTTAATATTATTAACTGCTTTTGAAATTTACTTATCTTTTTGTGTTTATTTATTAGATATTCTTCATCAAACAATTATCAAGTGCAAAAACAATAAACAAAATGGACACAGAAATTAGGTTCTAATCTAGGGAAAAACCACTCCATGGGTAAAACCAAAAAAATATATTTTCTTATAGAATCTTCTTCGAATGAGAAAAACAAGAAGCAAAACTCAATGCCAAAGCCTCCTCCAACACCAATTCAACCCTCCAAGAATTCCTCCAATTAGGTCAAAGTCCAATCGAGTCAACAAGAGTCAAACCATTCCAGAATTGCACCAAAATCTAACTTTCAGCTCCTAGCTTCAATATTTCAGACCTGTAGTAGGCTTGCAACTTCAACTGGTCCAAAAAATAAAAATATTTGCATGTGTGAGACAAATTGGGGAAAAACCTTGACCATAAACACAATTTTCCTTCCTTCTAGCTTCAACTTCCCTTTTCCTTATCTTTCTTATCTTCCTTATTGGATTTCAAACCTTAGATCGAACTTGTCGATTGAAGATTGAAATTGTTGCCAAATGAGGTCGAGAAACTTATATTTATAATTATCTATGGAAGTCGAATATCCCTCTTTGGGTCAACTTGTCTCTTGCAGGTCTAACTCATGCTAAGAGGCTTATTTTGACTGTCTTGATTCAAAATAATTATTTTTAGATGGTACAAATTTTCCCAAATGGGTCTTAGATACGTGAAATTGAATTTCTTGACTCATGACAATAAATCTTATGACATGAAAAACCCTAGAAGCATGAAGAACATGCTTTACCTAGAAGGCCAATCAAAAGAAGCATGAAACCCATGCTCTAAAATAATAATTTTTCTTTCTTCTTTTACTCATTACATAATATGTGCATATTGACATGAGTACAATGACAATTATGAAGACCGAAACTAGTTACATCTTCCAACACTCCCTCTTAATTAGGGAGGTATTCATAATTGTACACCTTGGTAAAATATTATTCTCAAACTAAAGGGTTCTCATAAGAAGGGTTGGATTGGTAAGCCATATTTAAGAATCAACATCATGACCAACATTGTCAACATTGTAAGGCCTTAACTTGACTGGTTCTTTCTTATGCCAAAACATAATGAAGGGAGGATTTATGTGAGATACCACACTACCTCTACAAGGAAAATACCCCATCTAGATGTTCACTAGGTATGTCCCTTTAGGGCTATTCTGATCTTATATTGCCACTCCTTAAAGAATATAGGTCCTCTTCGACCACTCTTGTCTTGGATACATGTCAAATCCTTAAAGAGTGTCGATCCATTTCCTATATTGGATTTTTCTATCCTCAAGCAAATCATAGATTTTTATCCAATCCTCCATTCTCCATTCTCTATCCATGACGTTCACTTAGAATTACGAATTTTAGTCCTGGTCAAGCGCATGACACAAGAAGAAGATAATACAAATGTGATGTTCACCATCATTCCCTCTCAACTAAAAATTAGATCCCCATTGCTTCTAGATTATGGAATTGATCCTTTATCATTTTCATACATTTAAGGAGACTCCTTTAAATCCCTCTCAAATATAGAGGATATTCCTAAATTCCTTTCAATTAGGATGTCATAACCACAAGCTCTTTAGCTTGTCCTCATAAATGTATCAACTATCAGTTCTTCATGGAGATCGCTGCAAGGCTTCGTCTTTCCCATTTGTATCTCATCATATTGAGATTCTTCCTTCTTGGATGTCATGGAACCATCTTCTTCCTTTAATATTGTGACATGGTTAGGGCCATAAAATTTGGAAATCACTTTCCTCCAATCATCATCAATGAAGGAATTATATTGAGCCTTATCAAATATCAAGTTATCCATTGCTCCTTATGAACTTGAAAGTGATCCTTGTTGATGTAGGAACATGCTCCTCAAGTCATCTTCTTACACTTCTACCTTTCAATCCCAAGGTGATGATGTGAACACACTGACTTCTTAATTTACAAAACCATATAATCAATTCATATGTTTATTGAATTGATCTCAACACTCATAGCTGAACTTTCCTCAACTATCACCATGCATTCCTGCAATATCTTACCATGTAGAAAAATAATAAGTTAACCAGATAACCAATATCAAAATAATAAATATTATACTTACCTTGTCATGATGGCCCCTTTCATCAAAATATCAACACCTTTCATATAATTCATCTCCACAATATATATATATATATATATATATATACATAAATATAATATACAATATAATATATATATACAATATATATATATTATACATATACTATATATATATATATATACATATACATATTATACATACCAATATATATATATATAATATATATATTATTATAAATTATTATATATATATATATTACATATATATATATAATATATATCACACAATATATATTATATATATAGTATATATCTAATATTATATTTATTTATATATATCATATATATATATATATTATATATATTATATATATATAATATTATAAGATCCTTCCATGCATTCATTTTAATTAGAGTGCCCATGGATCAAAATTGATTACCAAGCTACAATATATTCCTTGGAGTTGTCATTGTTAACTCAGTTTATTTCTTCTAGAGACTATACTTGATGTTGATAAACATTGTTATGATGCCATGAAATTTTGTGACAGAGTCTTGATCTTCATTTATTCCAAAGTATGTCAAATTTCTTCCTTCAAGCATCATGTAGCCATAGGCTTACCAAGCACATTCATAACTAAATCTTCCTTCATGATTCTTGTAGATATGAGCCATGCTATAGGGAAGAATAAATTCAAATATGCATACCTTTTATTTCATATAATCATCTAGACATCCTTTGATCAAGCTTGCTTCTTATATCTGTCAAAGATAAGTTTCCTTTTCCAAGAAGAGAAAGACTTTCATTATTCCTTTCATATTATAACTTGACCATTAGCATTCCTTCATCCTTTAGACATATTGTTTCCAAACTAGATGGAACATATACCATTCATAATTCTTCTTGCAAGAATCTTCCATAATGATGATTCTTATAGGATCTTGAGGATCCTTATTTGCAAAATGACTACCTCTAACATGATGTTAGAAAGTTCTTGGATGGACTATAACATCCAATATGGTTCAAAACTTCTCATTTTATTTAAACTAGATGATATTTCCAAAAGAATATTAAATAAGTAGATTCTAATATATCTACTATCATGTTATTCTATTTATGATGTCATGCATTTTACAAAACCAAGAATGTCCTAGAGTAATAATGCATGCTACTCTACTTTCTACTTAATACAAGAAAACATTATAAAGAACCTAGCATAGATGAGACTTCCTTCAATAATAGATATCCTTGGGATCTTATCCTTTCGTCTTATTCTAAAGTTCTCCCCTTTCCTCAACTATGTGAGCTTCACTTATTTCCTTTCTTTTGGTGTTCATTTTATTTTCTGGACAATCCCTTTTAAAGTGTCCATACTCATTTCATCCATTTGCATGTCTTCTTCTTTCCTTGTGTCCCTCTGTAAATGATTCCCCTTAACAATAAAAATCTTCTTTGTGTCCTTCCAACAACCTTCTCTTGTTCACATTAGCTCTGAAACCATGTTGGAGAATGCAATAGAGAAACTATTAGTTCAATTTCTCCTCAATCTTAATAATTTCTTGTGAACTTTATTTATCTTCTTATGTTTCTTTATTAGATCTTCTTCATCAAACAATTATCAAGTGCAAAAAAATTAAAGACAACGAACATAGAGATTAGGCTCCAAGCCAGGATAAAACCCCTCAAAGGGGAAAACCTAGAAAATATCTTCTCTTCTTATGAAATATGCTTCAAATGAGAAAACCAAGAGTCAAACCTCAAGGCCAAATCCTCCTCCAACATTGAGTTATCCCTCCAAGAAGTTCTTCCAATTAGGTCAAAGTCCAACAAAGTCAACATGATTCAAACCCTTCTATAATTGAACCAAACTCATAATTTCAGCCCTCAACTTCAATATTTTGAACATGAAACAAACCTAAAACTTTGGCCCCTCTAGCAGCTCAGAATATTCAGACGTGTGAGAGAAATTAGGGTAAAACCTTGACCAAAAACTCGATTATCCTTCCTTCTAGATTCAACTTCTCTTATACTTGTCTTTCTTGTCTTCCTTCTTGGATTTCACACCTTAGATCGAACTTGTTTCAAGATTAGGTCGATCAGATTCTATTTATACTCATATGTGGAGGTTGAATAACCCTCTCCGGGCTGACTTGTCTTTGGTAGGGCCAACTTGTGTTAGGGGGCTTATTTTCACTGCCTTGACTGAAAATAAATTCTCTTGCATGGTAAAACTTTCCCAAATGAGTCTTATGTACATGATATTGACTCTCTTGACTCATAAAAATACATTTTATGATATTTCAAACCCTAGAAGCATGAAGAACATGCTTTACCTAGAAGACCAATCAAAAGAAGCATGGAACCCATGATCTAAAATAATATTTTATCTTTCTTATTTTTCTTATTACATAAGATATACATATTGACATGAATACAATGACAATTTTGAAGACCAAAACTAGTTAAATCTTCCAAAAATTGACACATGTCAGGATTAGGGTTTCTGTAATTACTATAGGGCTGGAAGTTGACACTGGAAGTTGGTTGAACTAAAATTGATCCTCATTGATTTGGTTGATATATGAACTAATTGGAAGGGATTATTGGAGGCATGAAATAGTGCTTGGGGGATGACTTGGTCTAGGGTTTGGGTCTTGGTTTTCTCATTTGAAGTAGATTCTATAAGAAGAGGAGAGATTCTTTCCGGGTTTTCCCCTTGGAGGGGTTTATCCATGGCTTGGAGCTTGCATCCTGTTATACAAAAAAATGACCTCCTCATCAACTCAGAGGGGAAAGACATGATGACTGAAGCAAAGACCATAATTACAGGCCTTGATTCCACACTAACGCTGGTTGTACACTAAAAACTTGCTTTATACATCTTGTTACCAAGCCTGGAGGTGTGTTAGTAACCCTAATAAAGCATGTTGCTAGTTAGGGGATAGTGTTAGTGAAACTAAGGGAAGTTCCAAGGGTCAAAGGAACGAATTGACTCACAAATATCTAGATATTTGTCCCTAAATTTACTCAAGAAAAGCAAGGAAATATCCGAAATCAACCTATTTGGAGAAATTATAATTTAAAAAAAGGAGGCAAATGGGAAAGAGCTTAAAAGTAGGGCAAGTTCATTACTTTTTCCCTAGTGAACTCCATGAGGAACTTGGCAACCCTAACTTGATTGCTATATAAGCAATGAGAGGGTCATTGTGAAAGAGGTTAGAGAATTTGAAAGGATAGCCTACTTAACTGTTGATAACTATCTCATATCTAAAGAAGTGAGCAAGAAGGGAGATAAAGAGAAGCGGAAGGGGTAAAGGAAGAATAATACAACATATGGTTGTAATCACTCTTCCATTATTAATATAGAACTTCGGTTGTGTTCCCTACTCTATGGTGTCAGTAACATAGTTCATTAAGTTGTTCAGTCGATACTTGTTTATATGAGTAGCTTAGTTGTATGCAAATATATGTTCATTGTGTATTCATATATTGGTTTCAAGGTTGTATGTGGTGATTGTGTTTTCCTTTCCTTTGTGCAGGAATTGATTTTGAGCTAGCCTTGAGGGAGTTCCACTTGGCTGCATTTTGATCTCCAAACAAATCTAGAAGGAGACTTGAGGTAATCCTCTTTCCATACTTTGTTAATTGATATTTGTCTATGAACATGTGTATAACTTGGTAGCATTTGCAAATAATCTTAGTCTGGCAAAGGTCCCGGGAAGGCCTTTGAGGGTAGTTTTCATTCTCCATACACCGTGCATTTTACCCCATAGCACAATTGGAAACTCCACTGGGGACTATACATCTAGTTCTCGGTTACCTAGACACTTCTTGGTTCTCTCCTCCTTCTAAGAGCTCCCTATACTTCTGCAATTCCTTTCTAACCCACCAAGAATCTTGCTGCGTCTTGCTTGTATACATTCATCTCAGAATCTGATCTTGAAAGCCCTCTTTTTGACTGATTTCCCACAATAATGCAGGTTAGCAGGCTACACAGAGCTTTATAAAGCACTGTGCCTATTCACATGGAGCATTAGTGGGCCTACTAACTCTCTGTAGCCACTGTTACAGAGCATTAGTCTCCCAATATCTTGCTTTTCAGCTGTGTCTGTGGACCCAAAGGGGATAGGAAATCTTCTCATGGGATGAAATACGATCTGTAAATGTATTTTGTCATCAAAATTGGTGTCCTAGAAATTTATTTTTAGGAAAAAAGTTTGATTTTTTCTCTCTTAAAAACATTTTTTCTAAAAGAAAGACTCAAAATTTTTATTCATCCTTCTGTTTAACTGGTTATAAGTTGCTTCATTTTGGTTTCAAGTAGTTGTTAGGAAATATTGGAAAATAATCTTTTGGTTATGCATGTGTTGAAAGACTAAAGATGCATGGAAGAAACTATGAATATGTGAAAAATATGAATATGTAGAATACAACTTGTTTGCATCGATTTTTTTTTTTTTTTAAAGCATTGTTTTTGCATGATTTATTGAGTCAAGAGTCTCATCACATTTCATACATCAACTCCCCTACTGAAGACAATAATCAAGTACACATAAAAATGGCCCAAAATCAAATCAGTAACTCTTTATTTGAGTAAACAAACATTAGTTAGCTAGGATCTTGGGATAAGCATGTGAGTGAACTGCCCAAGGTCGAAAACCAAACTAGTGTCATTAAATGAGAGAAAAATTCCTTCTGCACTCATACTACCGGGACCACTCCAGTAAAAGCAGAGCGAAATACAAGACAACATCGGAATGTAATTGAAGGTAGCCCACCTTCTCTTACAAATCCTTTGAGTTTTATGTGTATTGGGGGTCCCTTCCGAGATTTCAGAACTGAGTCGGGGACTTAGATATCCTGCCCACACAGCGTGCTATCTACGACTATGTCCCCCCCGGTGGTGTCTGTGATCTAAGGTATCTTTAGTGGCCAAACTTATAGGGACTTACACAAAGTGACTGGGACGGGTTGTCCTAGTACCTACCATGGACAAATATACTCTGTCTTTAGTTTTTTGGGAGGGTGCTCCTCTTCACGAGAGTACTTGGCCCCTCAATCTGAGGTTCGGGCGAAGCTCTAGAGTAACCGTAACCATACATCTAGCAATCCTTCTCTATTATTCATTGAGATATTGGGTTTCATCTCTAATGATCGGTTCTTATTAGACAAGGTAATTCCCCTCTGTTTGCTGATTGATCCATTTAGTGTATTTTTTATATTTTTTAGGTACCTGAGTGCTATCATTTGAGATTTTAACGAATATCATGATAAGATTTATTGATAAAAATTAATGGTCATTGTGGCTACATCCGGCCCTCTTCGTCACTCTAGATGATTGTTAGGACTTCCTCCACTCATTGTGGAAGATCTGTCGAGTTCCATTGAACTAGATTCCCCATCTTCGGGGGATTAGTCTCCTAGATCTCACACGGGATCTATTTGGACAACTGACAATTCAAGTTTGCTAGAGGATTTCTTTACTGAAGGATTTCTTCCTCCCTTTAACCCTCCACTCACGAATCCATTGGAACCTATCTTGGCTCCTGTGATACTTGTACTTCCTGCTTCAGTAGTTGGAACATTTCCATCTATCCCGTCGATGACTAATCGGTTGTGGAACTTTAGGGACACTTTTGGTCCTTCACCACTTCCCCAGTCGACAGTCACCACAACACCGGTAATGGCAAATCCCACTATCTAGTTTGTCCCAGGTACAACCATTCACATGACACCCTCTATGAGTGGAACCTAGCCGATGCCAGGTTCCACCCATATAGCGTCAAACTACATACCTTCGACAAGTGCCACATACAATGCTCCCTTTAACACTCAATGTGTCACTATGGGCGCGGTTCCCATTTACCAAAAATATGGTTGGCCACCAATGTACAGTTCAAACCCCCAGATTCATATACCTGGGGGGGGTTCACAATATGCACATACCAGTAGGGAACATAACAGTTCCCCCTTCGTTCTCAGGCATGCATGGTCAGTTGCTAATTGACATGAGTGTTCCATCTGTCAATCAAGGACAAATGGTTAGTTCTGTGTCAAGTTGGAATCCTCAAGGGGTTCCCAACCAATCCATGGGGGCACCCTACTCGAATATTCAAATGAGTCAAGGGGGCACCACTTATACTTGGGGAAATTTTATACCCCAGTATCAGAATCCTCATGGAAATCCACTCTACAACACCATACCTCAAAGCAACTGCTACACTACGCAACCCATGTATAATATGGGGAACCAAACAATGAGAGGAGCACAAAGCTCCTCAAGTCATTCATCATCACCATGGTTCGAGTTGGGGGCACCTAAATCTCTACATTTCTTGGCAACGTTGGATATACTCGACTTATACAAACTGATGAACGACCCCATCTATCACAGCTTACAATGGCCACCAATCCCGCATAAGATACCAACAGACATCCCAAAGTACGATGGAAAACAAGGGGAGGATCTGGGCACCCATATCACCACCTACCATCTCTAGTGTGTTTCAAACTCTATGGTGGATGATAGCATCTGGATACATATTTTTCCCTGCACCCTCACTGGCAACGTAGCTACATGGTATATTGAGTTACCACATGCTTCAGTAAACACCTTCGATGATTTAGCAATGGAATTCCTAAAGCACTTCGAGCTACCCATCCACTATGAGACTGGGACAAAGCTCCTCACTTCATTTCGTCAAGATACCGCCACCCACATCTTCGATCATATACATGAATGAAAATGTAGGCAGAGGTTAGTCAAAGCTCCCCTCCTAGACTTTCTTTTGACAGATTGGTTCTGCAGGTCCTTACTCTCGCAAATCGTTAGAGATGTCGCTTTAGGTGGTGCGGTCATAGAAGACCAATCCATACGTCATGCCCAACACTTAGATTTGATATATTCGCAATCTGGCACTCTTTATGACATAATCCACAATGCCTCTGGCAACCCCAATGATTCCACTACTACCAAATCAATTGCTCTTCCTACCACTACAATAAACTTTGTACAGTCTACACAAAATCTCGGTGGTAAGAAAAAGAAGAATAATAAAAATACCACTCCTTCTGAAGAGCAGTCAATAAAGTAACAAAAACCAAAACAGAAGGCCACTGTGCCTCCTGACGAGGGAAAGGATAAACCCGCCATATTTCCTTGCAAAATCTATGCTAAAGACCACATGACCTATCGTTGTCTGCATCTTGAGGAGTGCACATAATACATTGCTCAAAAGGATACTAGTAGAACCACCTCTATCCTGAATAATCCTTTCCCTGCTCAACAGCAGCAAAATCTTATTGCAAACTAATCACAACCCCCGGGGGCAATGATGGTTCACAACATCCTTCAACTGGTGAAGGATCTTCTACCATTTTCACATTTGAAACGGTAGATTTAAAAACATGAGCCAAATCTTATAGAGCTCTTGTCGCTCATACAACGGAACCTTCTTCAAGTCCAAACCCATTGCCGCCCAACGATTTGCATATCGAAAGGCCAGTTGCGGACCTTGTAATTCGACCCCCAAAAGGGGCACTTCGATGCACAACAAACAATACATCTGCACGTGCTGCCCAAAACTACAACATTGTAGAAGATTTGGCGCAAGCACCGTCAGCTATGTCGACACTTGAAGTATTACAAACATGCCCAACACAACAGAAAGCTTTGCTTTCGGCTATTGGTGGTATCGACCCAGAGGATTCCATGCTTTCTATTTTCAAGATGGACAAGTGTAAACATCCCCTTTCTCATTAGCTTGCATTCCAGGTGCATATAACTTCAAAAGGTAAAGGTATACATAGAGCTGTCATTGACGAAGGTACTTCTACCTGCGTCATGTTAGCTTCATGTTGGTCCGCCCTGGGTTCTCTAACCCTAACCCCACCATCGAACTCCCTAAAATATTTTGACGGCCACACTTTCATCCCAAAAGGATACCTATCCAGCTACCCCATCACTTTGTATGGGAAAATAGTAACGATGGACATAGAAGTTGTAGACAAAAAGCTCGACTATAACCTCTTGTTGGGTCGTAGTTGGATATATGCCATGACGGCCATAATATCTATTGTCTTTCACATCATCCAATTCCCATTGGATGGAAACATAGTTACAGTAGATCAGTTGTCTTTCTGCAACCCTGATTATTCACCATTACCAAGCAGCTTTGTACCCCTATTAGGTGGTGTGCTTGACTCTTACGTCAGTCTCGTTACTGGTCTATTGAAGGCTTCTTCCCTCATGGGTTGTTTCCCTCTTCAGTCACCCAAGGTTCCATAATCGGTCAACATGCTTTCATCTATTCCTCAATAGATTGATCCATGGATCCTACCAGCTCCTTCAGACCTTGACACATATGGAGACTAAATGTCGTTGTCACTAGCTGAATTGGCCTACCAAGCCATTCAATCTACATCCGCATCTCTGGTCACGTTGGTTACGGCCAACGGTACCACTGCCCTTCCCATAAATGATCCTCCTTTCGATCTATTCGATCAAGTCCTACCTATGGATGAAGCTATTCGAGAAATCACGAGTTTATGAGAGCGACCTTGGGAGGATTGGTACCATTGTGTTTCGATATCTAATTCGGACATGATGCCTCTTCAAATCCTGTCACCTGACGCACATGAAATCATTTCCTCACCATACATGACTATCCAACCTTTCGACTTGGAAGGAAACAGGGGCAATATTTCAAAAGCATTGCTCATCGATATTTCTATCATGATAGGCATCGTTAAAAACATTCAGATTGGAGCCAATCGCAATCCTGAGGAAATTGTGAGCTTCACATGCCCTTTTAAGGACTTCTGCGATGTTTTACCTTGGTCTTATGAGGAAATGCATGGCATAGACCCTTCTATTGTTAAGCATGAGATCAAGGAAGATCGAGCACTCTTTTTATGGTATTTTTCTTGCTTGTTAATCCGAAAAATCCTCGAGTCTCCTTCTTCAGGCTCATTAAACTACCATGAAGAAGAGCGAGCATTCCTTTTATCGTATTTTTCTTGCTCATTAATCCAAAAAACCTCGAGTCTCCTTCTTTGGGTTCGTTAAACTACTACAATGAAGATAGAGCACTTTTTGCGATATTTTATTGCTCTTTAAAAAATATAAACATCTACGAGTTTTCATCGTCGAGCTCGTTAAGCCTATACGACGATGGTCTGAGCAACTCTTTTTTGATCTTTTCCCAGCTCATGAAACTGAAAAATACCAATTGAGCATTCTTTTTAGGCGCTTTTTCTCGCTCTTTAAACCAAAAAAATCATGAGTTTTCTCTTTAGGCTCATTTAAAACTTTATAAAGATGACCCGAGCATTCTTTTAGGTACTTTTCTCACTCGTTAAACTGAAAAATCCTGAGCTTTTATCATCAGGCTCGTTAAAAATATATGGCAGCAGCCAGAGCACTTCCTTTTTTGGGACCATTTCTCGCTCTTAAATCGAAAAATCCCTGAGTTTTTCTCCTCCTTCGAACTCTTTAAATCTATGAAGAAGGAATGAGCAGTTCTTTTCCCTCATTTTCTCACTCACTAAACTGAAAAAGATACCCTGAGTTTTCTTCATTTGACTCATTAAATTTTTTTGATGAAGGTATTGAGTTTGTCATCGCGTGACTCATTAAAAATTCACGATGAAAACTGATTTTAGTCTGTTGCCTCGTACTTGTAAACAAAATGAGGTTGACATCTATTAAAAATAGGTTTCTATTTATCCAGATTCAATAGATTAACTAACGGAAAAGTAATTGATCCAGGTATACTATTAACCTTTTGTCGCACTTGGTTAACAACTATGACAAAGGGACCACCATGGAGTTGCTCTTTACGATCTTTTCAGACTCTCTAAATATGAAAATACCACTGAGTTGTCTAGTCTGGACTCTTTAAATTACACAGACAAGATATAGAGTCGTTCTTTTTACAATACTTTTTAGATTCTTAAAACATGAAAAAATTGACGAGTTTGCCTGTCTGGACTCATTAAACTAATCAGATAGGGTAGAGAGTTGCTCTTTTTGTGGTCCTTTTCAAACTCTTTAAATATGAAAAGATCAATGAGTTTACTCGTCTGCACTCATTAAATTAATCAGACGGGGAAAGTGGACAATACAACTATGTTCCGTATTAGAAAGCGTGGTTTGGCAGTAGTCGTTCCCTTGAACATGGCACTCCCTAAGATAAACCTTCCTTTTGACGACCTCTCAATATGAACCCTACCATCCTATGATTTTAGCCTATATACCCTGATGTAATTGCATCTCTGTATCCTAACACTCTGTAGTGTTCATGAGTCTAGTGCTGTTTGGTTAAAACTGTTGCCATGCCTTCTATTGTTCAAGGGTTAACCATTTGTTTCCTCCATCAACCCATCAAACATATCCTTTCATCATGCCCTCCATTGTTTAGACCCAAATGCTCAAAAGATTCCTCAAAAAACAAAATCATTCTTGTCCCATTTCATGTCGACTGATGTAGGACACATTATTGCCTACCCTTCGACAGGTTTATTCCTATCGACTTCAACACTCTATCTAGGAAGATAACCCAAAAACAAAATCAGTGCCTTGGTACTTGTAGACATTAGTGGTAGGTTACCTTGTGTTTGATCAGGGGTTCTCATTATTGGCTCCTAGTTAAGCGATTCTACGAGTGTTCGATGATAAAGGCATCTTTCGCACTTGTTAGATTGCACTGTGCATCTTGGAGACCATCACCATTATCAGTGGCCTTCCTCGCGTCTGTTAACAGTCTCCATTATTGACTGGTAATTAGACGATTTCATGCATGTTCGACATCAACGCATATATTCACATGTACCGATCTATGTTGTTCGGTGAAGTGGAAATCAAGACCTTGGGTAGAGGTTTGCATCATTCAGCCTTGTTTCCTCTCCCAAGCTGCAGATATTGTTTTTTGGAGACAACTGTTTCAGGATGATTCTATTATGACACTAGACCTGCATTGTGCTTATCGGCAGCTAGTATCATCATATCTCTTTGAAGAAAATTACTCTAACATAGCTATTGAGCATGGGAATACCTGACTCAGGACATGATTTTAGCAGCTATATATATATATATATGTGTGTGTGTGTGTGTGTGTTGTATCAGGTTTTCCTTTCCGCCCAAAGCTTCTCTCTCTCTCATTTTGACAGAAAAAATTACAGTTTAAGTAAAGTATTTTAGCCATCGTTGCAGCCTCTAATATCATACTTTAGGGGGCATTTGTTATACAACAAAATGACCTCCTCATCAACTCAGAGGGGAAAGACATGATGACTGAAGCAAAGATCACAATTACAGGCCTTAATTCCACACTAACAACCTACTTTATAAAGCTTGTTACCAAGCCTAGAGGTGTGTTAGTGACCCTATTAAAGCATGTTGCTAGTTAAGGGACAGCATTAGTGAAACTAAGGGAAGTTCCAAGGGTTAAAGGAACGAATTGACTCACAAATATCTAGATATTTGTCCCTAAATTTACTCAAGAAAAGCAAGGAAACATCCAAAATCAACCTAGTTAGAGAAATTATAATTTGAAAAAATGAGGCAAATGGGAAAGAGCTAAAAAGTTGGGCAAGTTCATTGCTTTTTCTCTAGTGAACTCCATGAGGAACTTGGAAACCCTAACTTGATTGCTATATAAGCAATGAGAGGGTCATTGTGAAAGAGGTTAGAGCATTTGAAAGGACAGCCTACTTAGCTGTTGAGAACTATCTCATATCTAAAGAAGTGAGCAAGAAGAGAGAGAGAGAGAGAAGCGAAAGGGGCAAAGGAAGACTAATACAATAGATGGTTGTAATCACTCTTCCGGTATTAATACAAAACTGCAGTTGTGTTCCCTATTCTATGGTGTCGGTAACATAGTTCATTAAGTTGTTCAGTTGATACTTATTTATATGAGTAGCTTAGTTGTATGAAAATATATGTTCATTGTGTATTCATATATTGGTTTCAAGGTTGTACGCAGTGATTGTGTTTGCCTTTCCTTTGTGAAGGAATTGATTAAAAGCTGGCCTTGAGGGAGTTCCGCTTGGCTGCAATGTGATCTCCAAAAGAATCTAGAAGGAGACTTGAGGTAATCCTCTTTCCATACTTTGTTAATTGATATTTGTCTATGAACATGTGTATAACTTGGCAGCATTTGCAAATAATCTTACAGTCTGTCGAAGGTCCCCAGAAGGCCTTTGAGGGTAGTTTTCATTCTCCATACACTGTGCATTTTACCCCATAGCAATCCCATATCCATTGTTTTTACTATTTTTTTCTTGATAATTGTTTAATGAGAATATATAATAAAGAAACATAAGAATATAAATAAAGTTCAAAAGAAATTATTAAGGTTAAGGATAATTTTAATTAATAGCTTCCCTACTACATTATCCAAAATTTGGAAGATAGGTTAATGGTTTTCCTTTTGAGTGATGTTTATATATTGATTGGTTAATGTACATGTTCTTGTGATTAGAATGTTGATAATGTGTCTTTGTAGTGTTTTGTTGATTCTCTTTTGGAGTTTTATTTGCTTTAGTCACTGATGTTGCATTATTAATTGCTAAGATATTATTAGTAAGTACACTTAAAACTTATATCTCTTATACTCTAACATTTAATTATTTCTTTACTTTCATTGGTTTGGTACTTCTTGAGTTGTGAAATATTATCCTTCTTAAGCTTATTAATTTGTGTAAGTATATTTTCATTGTGTTCTTTGAGATGAGATATTTATTCATTTTTGTCTATGATAATTTTGTCATTTTTTTTTTTGCATATTTTGCATCAACATTTGATTTTCTTTAAGAATTAAATGTGAGGCATTTTTGATGTCTTCAAGTGTCACTAAATGTGAGTCTAATGTAATGCCTTTTTTTTTTTCCTTTTTCTTGTAGGAGAATATAATTTTTTTCTTTGTATTAAGATACAAGACCCTAGTGTTTCTGTCTAGGGTGAACCTAAAATTATGTCACCTTTATCACTCCATAAATATCTATAAGTGAATTGTGATATACATGTGTAATTGCCAATGTTCAGTTGTAAATTGGTTATGTCACAATGTTTAGGCTTCTTTGATTCGAAATGTTTTGATTTAATTCTTTCGGATACATCACATTAAGTAGTTTTGGTTGATGTTTTGAACCAACAAGTGTGGTTCATAATTAGGACACTAATGAGAAATCTAATCAAGCTCACATGTATAAAAAGTAGAAATGTGTGAGAAAGGGGCATACTAAAAAAAAAATATGAGAACCACAAAAATGGGTCAAAAATCGAAATAGAATGTTAGAAAAAATCAAGATCGAAAGTAAATATTAAAACATGTAAATAATACGTAATAGGTAACTTATATAATTAATTAACCCTAAAAATAATGAAAAAACATATAATCATAAATGATAATTAATATTAAGGTACTCCATTAGTAATATAATTATCTATATTATTTATATATTATAATATGAATATTAATACTAATATTTAATATTTAATATAATATTAATATTATATTTAATAATAATATTAATATTCCCATGATCGGGGTGCAAGCCAGCAGATCACCTCATTAAGATGGGGATAATGGTTGGCACTGAAAGGTACAGAACCACCGCCTCCCACACACTTGAGGCGATGGGTACGGTGGCCTTTTGCATGATGTTGAAAAATGCATTAAGGAAAGTTGGCAGCGAGATGAGGGGAAGTGTTGTGGTTTGTAATCACCTTGGAGAAAAATAGTAGTGAGCACTAGAGCAACTATGAGCAAGGAGATTGGAGTGAAATGGTGGTTTAGTGGCTCCATGAGCAACATAAAATCCACAATCTGCATGCGAAGGAAACCGGGGATGTTATCGACCATCTCTCTTATCTCATTATGCTTCTCTGTTTCGGGTTTTGTCTAAGGGAGAGGGAAGGAATTTTAGGGAAGGATAATAAGGATGTGAAGGGTTTGGGGTGTAGGCTAGTGGTGAGTGTCTTCTTTTGCTTTTGACTTTGGCGCCCGATAGGCACCCTCACCATCTCGCTCTGCTTCGAGATACTCCTTTCCCGTATGGGAATTTTGATGGATTTGGGTAGGGAGCATAGTGTAGAAGCATGTAGTTGTGTAACTGGAGAATCTAGGGGGTTGAGGTATGGGGATAATGTTTGCTTATACACCCACATTCTGAGAGGAAATATTTGTAACATGACCATGCGTAGACGAAGGGGGTTTTGTAGGGACCCGAGAACAGGGGAGAAGGAGGAGAATTACCACTGGTAGGAAAATTGTTAGGGAATTGAGGTTGGCTATGGAAGGAGTGTTGGTGATGGTGGTGTTATAGGGCTTAAGGATGGTTGGTCTCCTGTGTTGGGTCCCATTTTTTCTTTTAGGGTGGGTAACAAAGGGCATGTTAGCCAGGTTGGGCCGATGGCCCGTAGGTAGTTGCACCTCTTTACCTGGGGTTGGGGAAATATTGCATGTCGAAGAATTTCTAAGGGGGCACGTGTTTTGGGACATGCAACCTCTAGTGAAAGGTATGGATATGTCCTCTCTACAAAACCCACCTGTGACCATGACAGGTATGTTACTGCAACTGACAAGGGGGGGTATGAAGTTGGAGGGATGGAGAGACACAATCTTACCACCTGTGTACATGAACCTTGTTGTAATACATTGAAGTTTAATTGGTCAATTGAATGTTTGTATGTAAAACGGGTCTGCCATGTGGTGAACCCACCCTGGCACAAGGAAAATCTAGGGCCGAACAGGTTATAGTTTGTCGCATTTTAGAGGAATGGGTCTGAGAGACCATGTCCCAACCTGAAAAGACACAAGGCTATAGTAAGAAACATCGAGAGAATAGGCATGACGTGGAACTTGGAACTTTGGGTGGCCGATGGGGTTGGAATTCTATTGAACGTTTAATTAGCGAAGTGACAACTGCTTAGCAAGAGGGAACCAATGAAGAAATTTCAAATTTGTTAGAGGAATGCGAACCAAAAGTGAAGCAGGAGAGTGAGATGAATACAGTGTTGGAGGACTGGAGAGTCCTCATCCCAGATCCTAGAAATACAAGAGGCATAATCACCCAATTCAAATAGACCTTCTAGCTATACTAATTGATGGAAATTCTATTGGGAAAGGTGATGGAGCAGATCCTAGTAAGCATGGAAGTCATAGTTCAAGGAATGCCAAACTACAAACAGGAATTTTAGAAGGTGCCGTTTCAACTACACAAACAGGACATTCGCCTTGGTCGAATTGAGCAACACTTGACATGTATCTTAGTTTAGACAAAGCTGCTTGGTATGAATGCCAAAGATCCAGCACCAGTGGAATCATCGTTAGCTGGACAACATGATTAGCATGCCTACTTTCTGATAGTTTTGTTTACATATGCGACTATCTTTTAAATTTGTCTATGCAATTATATATGTATGTAGAAATCTAGAGTATGGAAGTGTACAAGAAAATGAAACTTATATTACTTGGATATAGAGACTTAAAGATTTTTTTCTAGTGGATGGCATATAATGCATGGTTACCAACAAACTTGGTTTCCCAACTAGGCAAAGTGAGGCCACCTAGCCAATTCTATGTCATGTAAATTTCTCTATATAATGAAAAATGAGGAATCTACAAGCTTAATATATAAGGTATATATATATATATATATAATATATATTAATATATATATATATAATATATATATATTATAATATATTATATATATATATATATATATATCATATATATTATATATATATTATATATTTCCAAAGAAAAATGTAACCTTCTATTATGAAATGAAAAGTTATATATAGCAGATGCCATTGAGTGCATTCATCAACTATCCCATCGACCCATAAACCATGAAACGGGATAAAAAACGCATGTATAACCAAACCATAAAAAATATAATAGTCCATAAGATTTATACATAATAGTGTCAAAAAATAGAATCAATCTATCATAGAAGTGCCCATAAAAACATAAGAAATTAGTCAGTTACGACTACCTCTCATGGAAATGGTCATACGTGAATGACTTACTTAACGCAATTGAATCCCAAAATGATATCTAATATAATGCACTGCGTAATCCCCCATACTTAAATTCAAAAAGAGTCAAGGGATCTCTACTTGAATGGTTCATGAGGCACAATACTTGCTAAGGTTTTGCAAATGGGGTAGCAAGCTAAGTGGGCTTGATTGTGGAAAAACTCCACAGTTAAGCGCGCTTGAGCCAGAGGAGTTCTGGGATGGGTGACCTCCTGGGAAGTCCTGGTTACCGGGTGCAAGCCCCGGAAGTGATGATTGATGCTATGTGATTCGTTCTCCACATTTCACTAGTTTCAATCCCACTTCTTCACCCCTGTGAGCATCACCCGATGCAATGAGTGCTAAGTGAACTATCAAAAAAAATCATGAGAAATTAGTCAGTTACGACTATCTCTCATGGAAATGGTCATACGTGAATGACTTACTTAACGCAGTTGAATCCCAAAATGATATCTAATATAATGCACTGCGTAAACCCCCATACTTAAATTCAAAAAGAGTCAAGGGATCTCTACGTGAATGGTTCATGAGGCACAATACTTGCTAAGGTTTTGCAAATGGGGTAGCAAGCTAAGTGGGCTTGATTGTGGAAAAACTCCACAGTTAAGCGCGCTTGAGCCAGAGGAGTTTTGGGATGGGTGACCTCCTGGGAAGCCCTGGTTACCGGGTGCAAGCCCCGGAAGTGATGATTGATGCTATGTGATTCGTTCTCCACATTTCACTAGTTTCAATCCCACTTCTTCACCCCTGTGAGCATCACCCGATGCAATGAGTGCTAAGTGAACTATTCAAAAAATCATGAGAAATTAGTCAGTTACGACTACCTCTCATGGAAATGGTCATAAGTGAATGACTTACTTAACGCAGTTGAATCCAAAAATGATATCTAATAAGAAAAATAATATGCATATCTGTTTATACATATCCTGATCATCTCAAAAATAACAAAAATAACTATTGATGTAAAGTATGCATTGTGAACCATATCTGATGTTATAATGATATGAAAATTTAAGCTATAATAAGACACTAATGTTGATATTCTTGTATCCTCCCATCTGCATGTTCTAGAACCTACTAGGAGACCATATGTTGTCGAGGGCCCTCCTTAGAAAAGATATCTGCTTCAGAAATTATTTCTTTGTAGATGTGACAACATGATACATGGTCAAATAATTGTTTTAACTATAATATATCTTTGAGAATAGGAAGTAGGGTGTGGTAGTGACAACGTTGAGTAGCATTGAACCAATTAATAACATTTAGTGAATCCCCAAAAAATTGTATAGATTGAACGTTATGTTCCTCAACCTACCAGAGAAGTATTTTTAAAGAGATAAGTTAAGTATAATTGTTGGAACCCTAACCTAAACCAATAGTAAACTTTAGGAAGTGATGCTCATTGAGATAAATGATGGTACCTCCTATGCATGATCCATTTTCATTAAATGCACCATCAAAATATGACCAACGAATGTTTGTTAATTACTTCCTCAATGATGACCCTTGGAACTTGATGAGATTCCTTGGTTGGGAAAAGGGCATAGATTGCCCCAATTTCAGTGGATATGAGATCTGGAGTAGAGGAAATACCCTTGAAAGTGGATTTGTTCCTGGAAAACTACATCCCCCAACATATAAGTGCCAGTATGTTTATCCAAGCAACATCATTTGCGACATCCCACCATGACTTCCATGCATCCAAAAAAAGACCCCTCTACAATCCAGTGTGCATTCAAGGAGCTATTTGGATTTAGCCCATATTCACATTGTGAAATGGCACTGCAAAAATAGGTGTGTTACTAATTCCTCTACATCTTTGCATAATATACACCAGTTTGGGACTTCTTTATGTTGTTTTTGTAAAATGTCCTAGTTGCGAACTCTATTCTTAATGATGCACCATAAAAGGGTCTTGTTTTCGTAGGGTAAACAAGACTTTTAAATCGGTTTCCACCAGTATTCTTGATTAATATTATAATATATAATCAATAATATCAATATCAATATTACTATTTAATATTAATACTATATTTAGTAATAATAATATGATAATAATATATAATCAATGAAATAAGTTAATGTTTATATAATACAAATGATAATGATCTTATCCAAAATAAGAAATTAAAAGGATAAGTGCAATTGAGAATGAAAAGTCTAAAAAAATAAACCATAAACAAGAGGAAAACAAGAAATTAATCATATAAGAGTTAGCATTTCTTATCTAAAATATTTAAAAACATATAGTTATGATGTAAATATAAAATAAAAACTTAATAGAAACTGAAGAACAAAGGAAAAAAAACATAAGAAGAAAGAGGGGTGGGGTGTTGCAAAGTTATAGAAGGGTTGAGCCATGTCAATAAAAGGGGGAAAGAAAGGCAACAATGAAACTAGACAAGGGACACACAAATAATAAACTATGATACCAACATAAAGAAAAGAGGAGAGATGAAAGGAATAATCCAAGAGGCTTCCAAAAAAAAAAAAAAAGGAAAGGGAGCAAGGGGAGCTTTAGGAAAAAACAAATCTTGAAGTGAGGGTAGGAATCTAGTGCTTGCTTATTTTCCAACCATCATCTTTGTTCATATTTCTTGAATGCTTCTCAATTTCAATGGCTTCCCTGAACTTCCAATGATGGCAATGAATTTTTTTGGCAAGGACTCTATAATTCTCAATGCAGACGTGGTGTTTAGTTTTCTTGGAGTGCTCGACTAGGGTTGAAGAATGAGAACAATTTCTTTTGATGTTAACTGCATGCTCTTGAATTCATAATTTAAAGGATCGACTAGTCTCACTCATGTAGGGTCTCCCACACAAACACAGGATCAAGTAAATATCTTTCATGTTCGAAGGGTCAACAAAGTCCTTAACTAATTTAAGGGTGCTACAAATAGTGTTGAGTGGCTTGAAGGTAGCCGAAACCTTATTCTTCTTTAAAATACTCACAATCTGGTTGGTGGTTCTGTTATCACCAAAATAAGGGTTTACATTGTTCCTAGTCATGGTCTTAGATAAGTGTCAAGTCACTCTATGTTTTAATGGGTAGGTGATAGGTTACGAGTCTCAAAGGTTTCATTTTTCATATCCAAATAAAGTCTAACAACCTTATTCCATGTTTCATGAGTCTTACATTCTTTTTAGAAACTCATAGCTTAAACCATTTTGAAAATTTTTGGAATTAGCCCAGAAACCACATTTTCGTAGTGCAGATAGTGTAAAATGTCTATTTTGTGCTACGAAAACAATGCTATTTTCGTAGCACTTTCCCTACACGCTACGAAAGCATGGATTCGTGGAATAGTCTTGTCAAACCTCAATCTGTTAAGATTTCGTTAAAATTTTCATTATTAGGTGTTAGTTAGGAGTCATTCTTTAAGCATTCCGCCATCCAAAACTCATCATTTCGAATTTAGGGCTCATCATGAAAGGTAATTTCAAATTCGAAAGGGCCGGCTAGTCTCTCATTGTAGTTTGCATGCAAACCCTCAAACAGAATTGTTTTTCGAATGGCAAGCTTTGGTAATTTTTCACCAAGGTTTCTCTCATCCATAATTCAAGCGAGGCTGACCACCATAGGTAAGTGAGGTTGGTCAACATAATTTCAAGCAAGGCCAGTTTGTTACAATAATTCAGAAGGAAAGATGACAGAGGAGAAGAAAAGTCACAGGTCTGGTCATTGTTTAAGAACAGAGTCTAAAAGCACCGAGGTCTTAGTCAGAGATAAATCAGTTGTAGAAGCCTTAAAGAAAGCAAGATGCTAGAAGTTTTGTAAAAGATTACAGGGAGGACATACTCAGGTGACAAAGGAGTTTGTACTACATTTCACTGGCTCAAGCACAAAGGTCAGACTCTTGAACTTGCAAATTTCTCCATAGGTCATAGCTTTGGTGACAGAGATTCCTAGGGGGCAAGATATATGGTTCAAAAACTTTAGATTTGACATGGAACCATGTAAGGTGTTTCTAAAGCTAGAGTTTGTAGAAACAGACTTAGTTAAGGTAGTTCCCAGAAACTACATCAAGGAAAGCTATGCCAACTTGCTCTTCAACATTCAACGTTATTTCACCTGTGAAGGCAGATATCAAAAGGTTTATCCATATCATTTTAAACTCCTGTTACATTTTACTGGTATGATTTCTTTAGATTTGCCTTACTTCTTATATCGAAGTGTAGCTAAGATGGCAGATAAAGTACAGTTGAAATCTCAAGCATGTGAAACTTCCATGTTTCATCATGGTCTAATTAAACTAATAGTTCTACATGAGCTCAAAAGGATCAACAAAGAATGGTCTTTGTTTTTGTTTTTATGTGACTTTGGAGTAGAAAATCAAGGTGTAGACATTAGCCCTAGGGTTAAAGGAACTCCATTAGCAGAAACCAGCAAGTCTGTAATGTCCAGGGCAAAAAGATTTGTTAAGTTGAAACCTAGGAAGTAGGTGAAAGAGAAAGTAAGCAAAACACCAATAATTATTCTTGAAACTCCCAAATATACAAAGGAAAATATATCTGAGGTTAAAGGAATGACACAAGAACAGTCAACTAACAAACTAGTTCAAAGGAGATTGACTAGAAGTCAAATTGCAAAGGAGAAAGGTAAATCAATGATCTTGAGAGAAGTTTCAAGCTTGAAGGGTGATTTAAATGATATTTTAAAAGCCATTGATATTGCATAATCCCCTTTGGTGCAGGCAGGTGTCATAGAATTTGATCAAGGAAAGTCTAAGAAAATGAAACCCTCCAAGAAACTAGAATTTGAGGATGATGTTACAACATTTGTTTTCAAACCCAAAAAGCCCTTAACCAGGCAATCCAAAAGATGCAATAGTCCAATATTGAGTTAGGGAGAACAGAAGAAGCCTCCGTTGTTCAAGAAGAGTTGATAGAATTTCCATCTCCAAGACCTGAAGGTGACAAAAACAGAGTTTTCTCCACTCAAATAGAAAAATCCAGTTACGAAGAAATAGAAGAAAGGTTAAGAGTTGCTAATAATGAAATTGCTAGAATAAGATTGAGAGCAAGAAGGCATGCTACTGAAAGGACAAATTTCAAAAGGATAAAAGCTCTCTGGGAAGTTGAAAAAGTTCAAACCAGAAATAGTCAATAGTGAAACTTAGCACTTTACTTGGACTATTCCTGCAATCAAAGAAGCTAGATTTGTAAGGAGGATTAATACTTAGCTAAGAGCTACTAATAGGAGATTGAAGACCTAGAAATACAGTTAAGAAAATCTAGAAAAAAGGCTACAACAATAATGAAACAAGGTGATGAAAAATGGCAGTGAAGGATATATCTTAAAACAGTTTTGGCATATAAAAAGAAGGACAACTGTGAAGAAGAACATCTTATAAGGGTAAGTTGTTTTGATTTTTGGCTGATCATATCAGTCTTCATGGAATTTTGAAAACTCCAAAACTATAGATTTTTGAAGGCCATGTTGAAAAAGAGCATACACAACAGTTTCATAGCGCGCTACGAAACTGCTAAAAGTGACCATTTAACACTTTATAGATGCATTTCAGAGGTAAGGTCTGATAAATTCCAAGTTTTGAGGTTGCTGGTAGACAAGGGGTCATCTATGAAGTTTCAGATGGCAGTGATACAGAAAGAAAAGTTCCAAGAAGTATTCCATAAGTGATATAAAAACTGTGCTACGAAAATAGACTATTTTCGTAGCAGAGTCATGTTTCCATCCTCTTTTCCATATGTTCAAGGTTCCCTTTTTGCACAGGTGGAAAATGAAGTTTTAATGGATTATTAATACATGCTACATATACACCAGCAAAACTGTTTGAAGATAAGCATAAAGGATTAAGGGCCTTAAAAGGAGGAGCTTTGTCTCCTTGTTTTCAGGACAGCTAGGTTTGCAACAATATTGGAGACATCATCAAGCTCGAAGACATGGATTGGCAGCTGATTAAAGAATGTATTTAAGTCATAGATAAGGTGGTTGAAACCATGTTTTAGGAGTTTCACTCCTGTTTGTATTAGGACTCTTAAAGACAGCTAACTGTCAAATTGTAATTAAGTAGTTTGTTTTTTGAATAGATAGGTGTCAATGTTAGGAATTCGAATTCCCCTAAAGATGGATCATAGTATCCAAGGTTGTAAAAACTCTATATAAAGCATGAGAATCAAATTCCTCAGGGTTGGTAATTTCATTAGCAAAAGAAAGTGGTGTTATTGTAAGAAACTGTGGTTTTTCAAACTTAATATAGAGATCGGTTTGATTACTCAAGATTCACAATGAGTTTATGTGTTTGATGTTCTTATTCCCTTTCACAATTACTTATTTGTAGTAGTATGAGCTTGCGATACTTAGAATTCATTTGAAAATTCTCTAACTTCCTTCACATGCTTGTAGACTGTGTTGATTCACTATGTTACTATTTTATTTATAAACCTAAACCCTAAGTGCCTTGACTTCCATGTTTTGTTGACCATGTTGTTTTGTTGAAGACTATCTTGACTCCATAGCCCAATAGATGTTTTCTAATCTTTGATTCAACCAGTCAACCAATAATACATTTGTCCATTTCTGTTCCTAGAGTTAGCCATATAATCATTAATCAAAAATATTAAACCTATTAAGAGAGCCCTCTCAGGTTGAGGAGGCTAAGCCTCAACCAAAAGATTGGTTTGAAAGAGTTACTCAGAGTCTACTTGATCAGCAACCTATCAGGGTTAGATTTTGTGATAACATGTTCCTTAAATGAAGGGAAGTTAAACACTAGTCATAATATCTTAAGGATCATTCTTCTTTCTAAGACCTTTACTAGCATTTTGGAAGGTTCAGAGACCTTGGTTCTTTACATAATCATTATTTTAAAAAAAATCAGGAGATGGGTCTTCTCATCACTCAGGTGATTCTCATAAAAAATCCTTAGTGAATGAGTGGCCAAAAACATAAAAATTTTGAGAGAGATGATGATGGTAGCTAACATAGAGATATTATTCAATGAGAATTTGTATGAAATACCCGGTGAGAGATAGAACCATCTCCCTTCTTAGACATAAGTACATCTAGGATAGGATTCTTATCATTTGTATCTTATGAACATTAACTTATTTCATTGATTATATATTATTTATTATTATTATTATTAAATTATAATTATAAATTATATTAAATTCAAAATTAATATTAATAGTAATATTAATATTAATATTATATAACTATATAAAAATATAGTAATTATATATAATAAAGACTTTAATATTAATTATTCTTTATGATTACATGTTTTTTGCATTATTTTAGGGTTTATTAATTTTGGAAGTTAACTATTATATTAATATTTTATTGATTATATCTATATATTATTAAATTAATATTAAATTAATATTAATATATTATTGATAATTTTCTTTTGATTGATAAGTGGGTGAATCCTGAAAATCACACTTACCTTGTGGCTGAGAGGCCACGACTCAGGGGCATCTAAGCTGTCAAAGTCACTTGGGGATCGCACCCGGCTTGAGCCGCACCAGCGGAAACCATGCTGGATTTTTGGTATCGGAGAGACTAGAACCAGTGACCTTTGTTTACGGAGCACCTTAATAGCGCGCTCCTTCACTGACTGTTCTAAATCTCTTTGATATAATATTATTGATATTAATATCATACTATATAAACAATATAAATAATTGTATTATTAATGAAGGAACTTAATATTAATTATTCGTTATGATTATATGTTTTTTCATTATTTTTTAGGGTTTATTGATTTTGGAAGTTACAAATTATATATTTTGTAGGTGTTTTGAGATTCAATTTTGACATTGATTACTTAATCTTGATTTTTCTAATATTTTATTTTGATTTTTGATCTATTTTATGTGGTTTATGAATTTTTTGATTTTTTCCCTTTCTCATGCATTTGTACTATTTATACATGTGAACTTGATCATATTTTTCATTATTGTCTTGACGATGAACCACACGTGTTTGTTCCACATGTCGACCCAAACTACTTAATGTGATGTGTTGTCACTCCTCCGAATCTCCAAGGCTGAGGAAGAGTGCAACTGAAGTAACCATACGCTAATCTTTTGACTTGGTAGCTAGCCCTACCAAGTCGGAAAGGGCTCTCTCCAAAGAATCACAACCAAGAGGGATGGATTAATTAGGGTTTTAAGCTAGGTATGATGTGCAGAGGTTGTTTGATTTGATTTGATGGGGTTATTGCTGAATGAGGGTATTAGGTCAAAGAGGCTAGGTTAGGGCAAATCAGATATGATTGAAGACATTCAAAGGGACAAGGTAGGTATGAGGCTTAGCACTTAAAATTTGATGAGGAGTTAGGAAGAGCATATGATATGTATTCTTCTTAAACTAAAGAAAAATGGACAAATTATGATAACTTTCCCAAAACAGAGCATGAGCAAACATGTATTCTTCCTATCAACTTGAAAATTACCATACAATTGACATGAAATGGTTTATGAGCTTACAAAAAATTCATACAAATGATCAAAAAGGAGAAATAATGCTAACAATCCATACCACATGTATCCCAAAGAAATAGCTGCAACTCATCTATTAATACTCGCCAAAATCTGATACAATAGTGTCTTTGATCACTAGCACAACATCCAACTGAGTCCAACCTCTAAAAAGTGTGAAGAAAGGGAAGATATAGACATAAAAACAACTTCTCTCATCCTCAGGGGTCGAATCCTTGAGTTGTGGAAGAGATTTACAAAAGTCTGAACCAATACCTAGAGTGTAGGGTGCTCTGAGTGACTCCTCCCTAATTACATTGAAACTAATTTATTTGACTTGATGAAGTCTATTTACCTAATGTATTTACCCCTAGGTAATCGTAAAAGACCACAATTACATTTAACATATCAATTATATCAGCAAAAAGTTTACTCCCAAGGATGAAAATCAAAACTAGAGAAAAACAATGAAAAATCAGGCAAATTGTCCTATGTGCAGCGCCTTTGATGCATGCACAGCGCCTGACTGCTCTATGTGTAGCACCTTATTCAAACCAAATTTTGAGTGCCTTCCCGAAGTCCAAATTGAGCCCATGATAACTCGTTGGAAATATCTCTATCTTTACTACACAATGGACCTATCAAGAACTGCAAATGATCAATTACATCCCCTCAATAATCAATTCTCCCAAGACTGGTAAAAAAGTGCGGAATGAGGGTGCAAAAATGAAGTGTGCTCTTGCAAGAAACATTTTTAGGTATTAATAAACTCCAAATTGATCTCATGATAGCTCATTGGAAATATAGTTATACCTAGTTATCATTTGACTCATCAAGAAAGTCATTTGGACACTTTATCTAGGAGAAAAAATGATTTCCCAAGGTAACTCCAGAAGTGTAGCAAGTCCCTTGTAGCAACTGTATTTTTGACATTTCTCCAAAACCATAACACTTGTGTAAAACTTGAAGGAGGTTTTTCATCCTTGGACTATTATGGACAAAATACTCACTCAAGTTTGTAAAATTCATCTCTTTTTGGTTCGAAACATACTTTGAAGCAAAACTGGCCCTATGTGTGGCAAATGATTTATCCCTTGGAATGACTTCCTGAAAAATGATGGAGACATGATGTTTATGAGTTGGAATGACCTCATACTTGCTGAAATGACCTCCCTTAGGCCTCCTTTTCTCAGATGTCTTTGATTCCATAGCCAACCCTATCTCAGTGGGAGAGGAAATTAGTGTTTAATGCTTGTGGAAAATGATGATTTGGACACCCTTGGGAAAATACAACTCCCTTTGGCATTCACTTAACTTTTTGAAACATTACCCTTTCAATTGACTATTTCCTAACAATTGATCTTTTGATAGTCTTTGAGAACTCTTTGAATTTGAATTTTCTTAAATGAAGTTGGCATATAGAGATTGAGTTGGCAGCTTAGGAACAATACTTATTACATATAGTGAACATAAAATTACATGATGAAATAAGAATCTCTTTACAAATCATCTTCACATGGTGAAGATATGTTATTTGATCACCATTTACTTGCTGGTCTTATGCAATGGAATGGAGTTTTATTGGAACCTTGGAAACCCTAATGACCTAATGAAACATTGAAAAACCCTAAAAGACCTAATGAGACCTTGAAGAATTGAATTTCAAGATGACATGACTGATGTGATTGCATGATGTCATTAACTTTATGGACAATGGATACTCAACAAGGTTGAAATGAGCCAGCAAGGGGTAAATTTCTAAAAGGAGTAAAGGAAACCCTAATTCAACCTTTAGTGACCAACTTTTTACATGACGACCTAGTGGAATGACAAAAATTTTAGAAGGGGACCCTAATATGATATGAAAAGAGGATTTTTGATCACTAATGGTAGTATGAAAATACTGACACTAACATGATGGATCTAGAAGAACTAAATCAAAATATGTCATAGTGTTTTGTGTCCCAAAAATTTAATTTTTCAATTATATTTGAATTGGTAATTACTAACATATTAACAAATTCATGACTGACATTACTATTTTTTTAGTTGGGAGTAATAGAAATAGTAATATATTTCCTTGCAAGAGTCCTCTTGGTTCTATATAGCACTAAAGCATAAATTTTCAATTATTTATGGGTTTTTTAAAAATAGTCCTAGACTTATTTTTGATTTGTTCATAATTTATGTCAATGATCTTGTAGTTACAAAATGTACAATTCTCTGTAATATGATGGTATGTGAAATGCAAACAAACCACAAATTAATATTGAATTGGGAAAACTAGTATTTTCCATTTTTTTAATATTAAATTATTAAATAACCTCCTTTATATATATATATGATCACTTCTTTTACTGAAAACTTCTTTTATACACTTTAATTCTTCAATTAAAACTTAAAATTTTATTTAAAATATATCTTCACTAAAAAAGTGTAGTTTATAATTTTTTTTTCTAATTTACTTGTGTAATTTTAGTACAAGTAATTAATACTTTAATTTTTTTTAAATCTTTTCTCCCTCACTATGATATTTTTTTATCAGTATGACATATTGGCCTTGAGTTTAACAAATACAGTTAAACCCCTTTCCTCTTAGTGGCCAGGTTATAACATAGCTTGATAGCCAAGTAGGTGTTATATTTGATCCATTCAACCCTTAAGATGAGTTACAAATCGACCCTTCTAGAGTCTTATTCACAATGTCCATGTGGCTAGCCCCTTTTCCATGAGTAATTTGGTTGATGTGACATTCTCTCGAACCATCGTGGATAAAATGGGAATATTAATTCTTGGGTGGCATGAATTTTTCTTATTAACTTTGTTTGATGTCTTTCTTGAACTGTTGGAAAGGTATTTGAGTACAGAACAATGCTAGTGGGTTTTCTACAACTAAGAGTTTTCAAACCCCAAGAAACTTCATTTAATTCCTTAAAATAGGAGTTGTTGATAAAAATGGCCTTGTAAATTGGTTCCTCCACTTTTTTCATTTTGAAAGCATCGAGATGGATGACAAAAAATATAATGATCCAATATGAACCATACCTCACCAATTTGGGAGGATTTTGATCTCCAAAATATTTTATCAAAATGAGGTGAGATAAATTTTCCTCTACCTTCTCCTTGGAGTACCACTTAACGTTATCTGGAAGTTTCCCTTTCAACCCAATGCACCAAAGGTTGTGTTTCTTCTATATTGTGGTTCTGGATGTCTTCTAAAAAAATGTATCTTTTATCAACTCTACCCGAGCGTTTGGAGCTAAGTCCTCTATGGAAGTTAGGACTTGCTTCGCTTCCTAATCCAACATGGAAGACTCATAGAGTTCAAAATTTTACACATTCATCACTAAGTAAATATGCATGTATTGGGGTTCACTGAGTTTGTAAGTATTATCTCCTGCCTTTTACAGTATTTTGAAATGACCATATTGCATAGCCTTATTTTTCGTACTAGGATCCTCTATTCTTAGCTTATTCAACTATAGCCATACTCCATCTCACTCTGAGTTACATCTCCTTCTTGTGCTAATCATGCATGGCCTTGATTTTTTCTACGACTTTTTGTGACACCTCTTGTATCTATAATGGATTTTTCCAATCTTCTCTGTTATCACCTAGATTGAACCTGAGGCTGAAGGAAGGCAATGCTAGGGTAACCACAAACCACGCTTAGCCAAGTAGCTAGCCCTACTAGGCCAGGAGAGGGCTCTCTCCATAAGGATTTCAGCTGAGATGACTGGATTAGGAAAATGATATTAGGCTAGGTATAGTAGCACAAGGTTTGATTTGATTTTGAAGGGTTTTTCTGGATCAGGAGGAGCCAAACAGTTAAGGCAAGGAAATTAGGTCAAAATTGCAGGGGTTCGATGGGACAAGGTAGGCACAAAGCTCAACACTCTAGGGTTTTATGAGTGAGGAGATTTCAAGGCAGGTGAGGATCTAGAAAGAGCATGTAAGCAACATGGATTCTTCCTAAACTGAAGAAAACATAGACTGTGAATATTTTCCCAAAACAAAGCATAAATATTATGGGTTCTGCCTATCAACTTGAAAACATACACTTAAAGAGAAATTATGAAATGGAGTCAAAAATACATTTTAACACATGAAAAAATAAGAAAAACTGAATTGAACCTCATACCACATGGATCCCAAAGAAATAACTGCAACTTTTCATTAATCCCCTGCTAAAACTTATACAAAATAATGTCTACTCAAAGCATAAGAATCTAGTTGAGTCCAACTCTTTACAATGAGAAAGAAGAAAAAGAAATATACATTGATTCAACATCCTCCCATCCTCAGGGGTTGAATCCCTAATTAATCCATCAAAAACTAAATAAGAAACTGGAATCTAGGCAACCTAACAACTTGCCTCTAAAAGGGAGGAAACCGATTCATTTGTCCTCAAGATGACTTTTGATCTAATGAATCTACATTCTAGTAACTATTATCCATCCTATTTACATGCCTAGTTACCATTCACATTAGTAAAAACATCATCCATGAGATAAAACTCAAAATTATAGTCATGGCATAGTGAAGTGAAAATTCAGGATAAAATTGCCCATGCGCAGTGCTTAAGCTCTATGTGCAATGCTTTTTGCAGGGCCAATTTGGAGGCCTTCCCAGTGTCCAAATTGGGCCTAAAATAGCTTTTTCAAAATCTCTTCAAGTCAGAACATATTGAATTCTTGTAGTTGGAGTTCATTTGACCCCTAAAAAAACTAATTCTCCCAAGACTGATTCTGTGGCTCAAAAAGAAGGCACAAAGGTCATGTTTTGAGTGCTTTTTGACCTTTTGGTTGACCAATTTTTCCCTAGAAGCTTAGTAGATGCACAGGGTGCATCTACTCATCATTTTTAATCCAAAAATTCTGACCATTTCCTCACTGGATGCCCTTGGGAAAAGCACAGTGCCAGTGGCGCTGCGCATAGAACCAAAATTTTTGTGTCAAAAATTGCTAAATTCTCCAAAAGGAAAAAATTCTTCAAAACTAACTCAAAATTTGTGGAGAACACCACCATCAAGTGTCTTGGTTTTCCAAGGAAGCTTTAGCAAGCAACCTAAGCCTATCACCCTCCTTTTTTCTTTTGAGTACTTATTTAAGCCTTGTCTTCATTTGCTTGACCCTTTTGTTGCAAATCTTGTTCGGGGTCCTGTAATGGCGAGCCATGTGCCTGATGATTTGATTGTCCCTATTGGCCTTTGGTAGCAACTTATCCAAATGAAAATTGACCTTATCAAGCCAATTTTCTCTATCCTCCTCACTCTCCTTCTCAAACCTTTGTTTTGTAATCAAGGTGGCCGGGGTTTCCTCTTCTTACATTACTGACTTGCCCTTGTCACCTTGCCTCTTTGCTTTGAGAAGTTCCAGCTCCATGAGGACTTGTTTGTCACTTAGTTGCTTGTTCTCTTGCTCAAGGTATGAAATAACATACTTAGATCTTGCCAAGTTGTCCATCAGTTCTTGGATCTATGCATCCTTTTCCCTTATGGTTATATTTTCATTTGTTGCCTCATCTTGAGCCTCCAAGTCAATTATCTCAATGCCATGATGGATGTGTGGCCGTTCTGGTTCATTATATTCCATCAAATTGAATCCCCTTTCCTTTTCCCCATTTAGGCTTTCCTCTAGCATCTTTTCCTTCCCTTTATGCACCTGCTGCACCTGTTGTACATGTTGTGTTGATGAAGAAGGCAAAGCCTCTTCCATGGTTTGTAGAGCAAGCATTTGCCTATGAGCTGATGAAGAAGGCAAGGCCCCTTCCACATCAATTGGAGTAAACACTTTCCTATATGCTACAAACAACTTTCTAGCCCCTCCTTGATATGTTTTATAGGCTTCTGGTTTCTCAACAACTCTAGTCTCTTTAGCCTTCTCACCTCTCTTTACTTTAGTACTACTGGAAGGCCTTTCTACTTTTTGGGGCACCGGTGGAGGAATCTGAGGACCATTGAAGATGTCATTGGCAATGAATGTATCCCAGGAGATGTTAAGGAGGTTGAGATGATGTAGCACATGTTGGGTTGTGTTATATTCTTTCCACATAGTTAACAGGGGGTTTGAGGGGTACCCTTAACCCCACTTTATGGGGTCTGGGGCAGCGCCCCGGAAAATTTTGGTTTTGGACCCTATGTTAGGTTGGGTGGACCCACCTATGGTTTTGGGCATGATTTTCGCACATGTTTTTTGGACGTGATGGTTTTCGGTCCATGGTATTGGATCAATGGTCTTTTGGTCCATGGTAATGGACGTGATGGTTTTTCAGTCCATGGTATTGGATGCTTCGGCATGTATAAATATGTATTGT
>APFE030917997.1:43275-89042 GCA_000404065.3 Pinus taeda
GAAAGGAACATAATGAAAAATCAAGCTGGTAGTCTCGGTTTTGAGATCCAGTGGGAAATCTCTATGTATATGTGTTATGCTCTCACATTTTTATTTTTCCTGTGATTTAGAATTCGTATGCAGGTAATTTCTATACGGGGTTAAAACCTACAACACAATCATCTTAATCAAGGAGTAGTGATAGATACTACTCATTTTCTAGGGGTATGGATTTTTCTGTACAATGTAAGCCATCTTCTCAATGTTCCTAAATAAGAAATACAGGATGTTCAACATTTTCACTCTTGTGAAGTGCATAATAAGCCTAATATGATAGGTGTACAATCTAAAAAATCTGCCCTCACATGTAAAATACTTCATAATGATCAACATCATAGGGGTATACTTGTCTTCAAGGAACCTGAAAGGAAAGGTCCTCTTCTTTTCATTCCTATGATGTATGTCTCATAGTAGTTCTCATCCAAATCTTGTGCCTTATACCATTTTCCCCCCACATTTGGAATCCTTGTAGCATCAGCAATGATGGAGGATGAATCTGTAAATGTCACCCCGACAAGAGTTACCTTGTTATCATGGAGCTTGGCTACAAAAATCCTGGTCAGCTCAAGATGATGTTGAACTCTTTCCACCTGCTCACAAAACTCATAACACCCTAGATGCCTGAAATAAGAGGCATTCATATGAGAATCCTGTAACTCTATGATGTTTGATGGTTCATCTCTGATGATTTTTCCTCCCTTATGTGGTTTTCTCTGATGCTGAGGTTCATCTCGCAAGCTTTCACTACCACTATTTTCCTCCTCCTCATAATATCTATCCTCTTTGTCCATGTTTGTTGAATTTTGAAGCTTTGAAACCCTAGAGAAGGTAATCAAGAAGTGAGTTATGGTGAATAGGGATAGGGGAAGGGGAGAGGAACTTATGTGATGTAGGATAAGATATATATGATACGAGAGTGAGAAAGAGGGTATTTTTGGTAGGGACTATTTAGTAAATAGGGTTTTAAGGATTTTGTTTTGGGGATTAGGGTATAAGGGATAGGTGGAGGGATTTGTAGGCAACCTAGGGTTTGAAATTTTAAATAGAAAACCAAGTTCAAAATCATGAACTGAATGTCAGGAGGATAGTCCAAGGAGTGCACTTACTTGTTTAAAATATGTAGGTGGCAGAAAATAAATTTGGATGATTGATAGGGTGGTTTTGGTGCTTGGTGGCCATATGCACAGTGCCTTGTACAGGTGCACAATGCACTGGCTCTATGCACAACATCGCATAAAATTGCACTGGAAAACCAGCCTTATGTGCAATGCTCCATCCCCTATGTGTAGTGCCTCCTCAATCTACTCTGTGTGTAGCGCCTTCTGCTCTATGTGCAACACCTCCTCTTTGTTCAGCCACCAGTTGGCTTTAATTCCCTTCTCTCCTTCAACTCTCTTCTTTCTCTTTGTCAAATGAATATGATGAATTAGGTAAAAGAGTTTGAAATCTCATATAGAGGGATATTTTGTTTTTTCTTTAGAAAAAACCCACTTTTTAATGTTTTTTGGAACTTTTTCTTTCCTCCAAATCTTTGTTTAATACCTTTCTCTATTTGTATCTTTTCAGGTGGATGATGCTTGGATTGAACTGATTTCTTCAATGGCTTCATTTTCTTGCAGCAAGGAGTAATGCCTGGGCAGCTTATGCTAACACTTATTACATGAAATGACTTGAATTACATAAAAAATAAAAAAAAAAATCAACTAAAATACTCTATTTTCATCTCAAAAACATGTTTTTGAGATGAAAATTACATTAGTGAAATAAGATCTTTATACAATAACCATGACTTATTAGAAATCACTCTTTGTTTATTGGTCATCCTCATACCTTTGTTGCCCTTTATTTACACTTGAAACTATGCTTTTGACCTTGGAAATGAACCCTAAAACCTAATGGAAAGACAACTTCCTTGACTATAAAAATAACATAACTGAAATCATAACTGAATGCAACAGGGAGATGGGTCAGCAAATGTACCTCATGAGGGAAGATTTGATTTTCTGAGAAGAAGAAAACCTTCAGTGGACCATTTTGACATGACCTAGTGGAATGATCCAAAAAATTCAGTATGAAACACCTAAAATGAAAATGCAAAGAGAAAATTTGATCCCTGATGGAAGTACGAATATATTGACACTAACATTGACCTTATTGGGGATGGAAACTCCTTGGAGGTGTTAATAACACCGTAGACAAAGTGCCTAACTGATTGGACCAATACGGTCAAACAAATGAAAAATTGAAAACTTTTTTGAAATTTTTGAAAAATGACTCAATACAAATTGAAGACTGACTCACAACTAACTCTAAACTGACTCAAAAACCAACTAAACTCAGCACAAAGCATTTAAGATTTATAGCCTTCACTTCGGGCCCCAAACTAAAATGACATTGTACTTCAAAACTTGCAAGGAAAGCAAACTGGTACATACAATGACAGTGAAGCAACTTCAGCAAGCTGCATCAGAAATAATAGTGTTTCAGGAGCCTACCATTCATTGGTCCTCCTGAGAATTCTTTACCATCCATTTCCTTTAATAAAAATGCATTATGTCCTCGATAGGCTGAGATTTTATAAGGTCCTTTCCATAGATTGTCAAACTTACCATGTTTCCCTTTTTCTTCATTTCGTGCATCCCATCGCAGCACTACATCTTCTAGCTAAAAATTTTCTGCCATGGTTTTGTGGTCATAAATTTTCTTTATCTTCTCTAGCAACCAAAAAGTGTTTTGAGAAACTTCTTCTCTTTTTTGTTGAAGGTGAATCATTTGATTGATCCAGTGCTGAATATCATCTTCTTCACTGCCGACTTCTTGCAATAATCTCATGATCGGGACTACAAGGGATGTGGGAAACACTGTATAAATACCATAAACCAATTCAAAAGGTGACATACTTATTAATTTCTTGCTGCTCACTTTGTCGGCCCACAAAGAATTGACAACTTCCTGATGCCAATTCTTTTTTTTGCCTCCAACATATTCTTAATAATGTTTACCAAAGATTTATTTGAAGACTCAGCTAGTCCATTGCCCTGCGGGTAGTATGTTGTGGAATGACCCAATGTGATGTTGTATTTGTTGCAAAATTCAATCATTCTCTTCGACTTAAATGCTGATGCATTATCTGTAATAATATTGTGAGGGAAACCAAAACAAGACAAGGTATTGGACTCTAAAAACTAAATAATTACCGTGTCCATAGCTTGCCTTTTCGGAATGGCTTCGATCCATTTGGTGAAGTAATCGGTAGCTATCAAAATCCATCTGTGATGTGCTGATGGTGTAGGATGAATTTCTCCTATGAAATCGAGCCCCCACTATTGGAAAGGTGCAATAACTACAACTGGCTTCAAAGGAAGAGGAAGAAGCTTCCATTTTCCTTGAAAAACTTGACATTCATGGCAACTCATGACTGTCTTATATAAATTTGAAAACAAGGATGGCCAATAATACCTTGCTCTCAAAATTTTATTAGCTGTTGGTTTCCAAAAAAAGTGACCCCCACAATATCTTCTATGAAAATCATTCATTACCTATTGAGCTTCATTTTTAACCAAACAATTAAGGAGAACCCCTCTCGAATCTTTCCAATAGAGAGCAGTATCTAAAATGCAGAATTTTGTAGACTTTAGTTTTAGTGATCTACCTTTACTTCTCGGCATTCCAGGAGGAGGAGAAATACTCTGAAGAAGATATATTATATTAGAATACCAAGGTGAGTTGAGAAACATCTCTAATATCTAAATGAGGGTGCCATCATCTTCGTCATCTAACATTGCTGCAATGAGATTTATGTCCAGAGCATGAAGATTCGACTCAGCCATGAGTTTTTCCAAGCGTTGACCTTTGATCAGTTTCGAGGGTTTAATCTCAAGATCATACTCTAACATTGTTGCTATCCACTTACCTCTTCTTCCTTCCAGATCAGTTTGCATGAGGACATTTTTGACAGTTGCGTTAGGAACATATGTTATGGTATGTGAATGCGGAATGTAAACTCAAAAGTCCTTTAATGCCTTTATAAGAGCCAAAGCTTGTTTCTCAATGATGTTATAACGTAGAGCAGCATCTCTGATAGTCCGACTGAAAAATGAAATGGGTTGTTCCACCTGATCCTTCTTTTGCATCAACATTGCAGCTAAAGTGTGCTCAGATGCAAATGAAAATATAATAAAGTCATGAGTATGATCGGGACTAATCAAAACAGGGGTTGTGGTCAAAGAAAGCCTTACCAAGTTGAAAGATTTCATGGCATCTTTTGTCCATTTCACAGTGCTTTCCTTCTTCAACATATTAGTTAACTCACACAAATGCTCAACCAAATTTGGTATAAATCTGGATAAGAAATTCATCTTACCATTAAAGGATTTAATCTCCTTTTTGTTGCGTGGAAAGTCTCTTTGCTAGATTGCCTCCACCCTAGAAGGATCAATGCGAATACCATCTTTGGAAATTATATGATTGAGGAGTTTACCTTCCTCCATGGAAAAAAGACTCTTCCTTGGATTTAAAGAAATCTCGAACTCCCTCAATTTCTGAAAAACAATCCTCAGGTGGTATAAATGCACATCATCAGAACCAGAAAATATTGTCAATTCATCTAAATAAACCACCAAGAAAACATCCTTCTCGTTAGAGAAATATATATCCATGGCCCGCTGAAAAATGGCCCTGGCATTCTTTAGCCCAAATGGCATCTTGGCATACTAAAAAGTTCCCCATGGTGTTGTGAAGGCAGTTTTGTCTTGGTCTTTTTCGTGCACCAAGATCTGATTGTAACCTGAGTAGCCATCTAGTAGTGACATCCGTGATGCTCCAACTAACCTTTGCAGAATATGGTCCATCTTAGGAAGAGGATAATTATCTTTTAGGGATACTTTATTTAGGTTCCGGAAATGAATACAAAACCTTATCTCTTTGTCTTTTTCCATATCAGAACCAAATTTTAAACCCAATCAAAGAATCTAATTGGAACAATCATACTAGCTTTAAACAATCCATTTACCTCTTTCTCGATGGATGGCAGAAACTTTGGATTGATCCTCCTCAACTTTTGTCTAAAGGGTTTTTGATCCGGCTTGATAGGAATGGTATGCTAAATGATGTTCTTGTCATATACTTTCAAATCTGAGTAATCCCACATAAAAAAATTAGAAAATTCAGAAAGAAACTTAACATACTTAGCCTTTGATTCAGAAGATAATGTTTTTGATAACTTAACAAGTTTGGGTTGGTCTGTTGTCCCAATGTTTACATCTTCAACTCCTTTTTCAGTAGGAACCAAGGTTGGTTTTCTTGCTACATCATCTTGATCAAACAACTCCTCTAAAGGTATAAGACCTCTAGGAATAACATTATCCTTCAGCTATAAAACATCCATCTAATTTACCTCAATGTACTGTTCATCAAAATCACAAACATCATAAATGAAAGCATTCTTAAACTTCCCTTCATTATGCAAAAATGAATTAATTTCATTGTCATCCCAGAAAACTTGCCAATAGCTCAGATTATCAGGAACAATAGGCCTATGTTTGACATGAATTTCAAATTTATTGCTAGAATTCATTTGAATTTTCAGATTACTTACTGCTATAGCAAGTGAATCAACAATGATGTTTTAACTTCTCGGCACTGCTGTCAATGTGTATTTTGGAAACATTTTCAAGATATCCAGGATTTTGTTCCTATAAGCTCTCATCCGTGGATGTTTAGCTTGATATTCTCGTTTGACTTGTTTAATCACTAGCTCTAAATCACCATAAATAGAAATCCTCTTCGCACCCATATTCTTCAAAATCTTTAAACCTGTAGTCAATGCCTCATACTCCACTTCTTTATTAGAGAAATCAAAAGATAATTTATAGGAACACACCCTAACATTACTTGGGACTTTGTCTAGCTGAAAAATAAGACTTTGAATCCAAATTCCAATAGCTACACCATCTTTACCCAAAGAACCATCAAATTCCATGATCTAAAGGTTGTCTTCATCTTCCAGATGTTGGAATTATTCTTTAGTTTCGATCTTACCTTTGCTGGTTGCTTCATTTTTCTACTCTTCACTAACTTTCTGCTCATGTGGAAGTTGCTTAGAAGGAATTGCCATTTTTTCCTTTTCTTGATTAATAACTTCTCTAAAACTTTCATAAATTTCTGGTACATTAACAACTTCTATGAGCTGAATATCTACATCATTCAATCCACTATCAGAGTACAAAACAAAAGACTCTAAATCTGTATGTACATCATTTATTGGATGATTTATAGGTTTCTCTTTACTAGTGATCATGTACTTCATCTTATTTTCCTGGTACAACTTCCTCAATTGACCGAAAATAGGGATTGCAGCATAAGAGAAGTCAAGTTGTAAAGTGCCTTTGACTTTGGCTCCCCACGATCTAGACAACAACATACCAAATTGAGGTGGTATATCAGCTACTACTACATCCATCAAGACATTCTTGGCTGGGATTTGATCTAAGGAAACCACCAAATCTTTGATGAGACCAATGCAGGAACTCTACTGGAATCAAATGAGTACAAATCATGATATTTTCGGGTGATATCGAGGCCCAACTTTTCCATGATGTCCTTGGGCATCAAATTGTGGGAAGCTCCAGGATCAAGCATAGCATTATGAAGAATATACTCATGCAGTCTAAGACTCAAATAAAAGGGCGGGACTTCGCTATCTTCTAGCTGACCTTTTATAGTTGGACCAAAAATAAGTTCAGCGTGATCATGCTCAACATTCACCATGTAGAACAAAGGATCAATTTGCAGTATTCTAGACACATGGTGTTTGTAATGGCTATTCTTAACAAGCTTAGTCAAAGGAATGGACACTTTCAATTTAGAAATTTCACTTTCTAAATTAAAATATCCGACTTTTTCTACCTCTTTGACACTGATGTCCCTCTTATCTGTTTGCTCCTTCGTTGCACTATCTTTTTGCTGATTGTCTTTCTCTTTTGCAGCTGTACTTGTTGATGGCTGATTTACCTTGCTAGGATTCTGAATAGCAAGCTCCTTTTGCCTTTTTCTGATTTTTTGAGGGATCATTCTTCGATTGAACATCCTTCCTCTTATGAATAGGATTGACCAGTACATATCTGCTCCTTAAAGGATATTGTCTCTGTTGTGCGCTCAAAGCATTCATGTAACCACGCTAATAATCGTCAGATTCGGCCTCCAAAACAACCTCATTTGCCTAGGTGTAGTTCTCATCTTTTAGAGTGTCAGAAATTTATGCATACTCCTCATCTTGGATCAGAAATATAGGCATACCATCAGTAGTGAAGAAGTGATTTGTTTCAATTACCAGATCTTAATCATCTTCTTCTTCCACTCCTTGGACATAATTCTACTCTAAGGGAGTTATGATCTACTGTTTCTATTGCGTTGGTTTTTTTGGTGCTTTTTGCTCTCTTTGCTTGATTCAGAATTGGGGTTGTTGCTGCCCTCTAAAGTTTGGGTTCCGGATGTGTGGTTTGGGTCTGTTTGTGATGGATAACCGGTCAACCATCCTTTCCATTGTTCGAATCAATGTATCCATTTTTACATCTGAAGTAGATGCTTCTTCTTTCATGGTTACTCTTTTCTCTGATCTCATTCTTGCTCCTTTGGCCAGCAAGTTTGCTTCTACACTCACAACATTCTTTTGCATGTCTTCTAGAGCTGTAGGATCACGTTCATGCAACTGATATGACATATCGACATCAAATCCATCTGGAAACTTAAGAAAATCCAATCCCTCTTGGCAATTTGATATTGGTAGGGATAGCATTGTACACTGCATTAGATCTCACACAATAGTCTTGCACACTCTCGCCAACATTTCTTTTGATGTTCTCATATTCGGAAAAAATCTAAAGGGGATTCTTCTTCATCTCCCACCGATCAAGAAACTACCTCTGGAGAATGGGTAGAGTAGTGATAGAAGCTGTTGGTAGGGATCTGAACCATTTTTGAACTTCTCCTCCAAAACTTTGTACAAACAGCCTCCTCATCACATCTTCGATTTAAACTTCATGGAGGTCAAAGAAATCATTCATCTTGTCTACTTGCTGTTGATATGTAATGGTCTGGGTGCCATCGAAGAAAGGTATTTTGGTTTGATAATCAAGGGGCATGGCACCAAGATTTTGAGGAAAAACAAGGGGTGCATATTGGGCAACCATAACTGGAGGTGGGGGAGGTGCTGGATTTAAAACAAGGATTGGGATATTCGGTATAATCAAAGGGGGATTAACGATACCTTGAGTGGTGTGAACAATTGGTGAAGAAGAAGGCAGGGGGTGAGAGATAGTTTGAGTGGTAGTAGATGCAAAGGGGATATTTCGAAAATTCAAAGATGGCCTATGAGTCTTATTTTGCACCCAAGTGTTTAAGTTTGAAGAGAGGTTCTGCAAATGATCAAGAATGTGAATAAGTTGTGACCCTAATTTTTTGTGTGAAAACAAGTCTTCAACGGGGTCATGAAGAGATATAGAGGAATCAACAACTATGTGATCAAGCCAACTTAAAGATTTACTACGAAATAAACTCTGCTCAAAATTGATATCAAACTCAATGTCTTACAAAGTGTCTAACCTTCTCGGGCGTGAATTAACTCGAGGAATGAAATCCTCACTTGATTGTTCTCTAGCTAAATTAGATTTCTCTGCATCTTTCTTAGATTTACGCCCAATTTTATGAGGATCATTGATAATGGTTGGAGGATTCGGATCTGGATTGGATATAGTGTACTTTCGGGAAGCTAGTATGTCTAATTTGGAAATTTGATATATTTCTTTACAACTTTCCAATTTAGTCTATTAAATTCTAAAACTCATCATCCACAAGCCTAAGAATTCAAATGAAACATCTTACTAGGGTGGTTAACTTCTGATCTTTCGTTCCCCAGTATGGTCGCCACTATGTTATCACCTGGATTGAACCTCAGGTTGAAGCAAGGTAATGCCAGGGTAACCACAAACCACGCTTAGCCAAGTAGCTAGCCCTACTAAGCCAGGAGAGGGCTCCTTCCATAAGGATTTCAGCCGAGATGACTGGATAACGAAAATTATATTAGTCTAGTTATAGTAGCACAAAGTTTTATTTTATTTTGAAGGGTTTTTCTGGATCAGGATGATCCAAACAGTTAGGGCAAGGAAATTAGGTCAAAATTGTAGGGGTTCGATGGGGCAAGGTAGGCACAAAGCTCATCACTCTAGGGTTTTATGGGTGAGGTGATTTCAAGATATGTGAGGAGCTAGAAAGACCATGTAAGCAACATGGATTCTTCCCAAACTAAAGAAAACACAGACTGTGAATATTTTCCCAAAATAGAGCATAAATATAATGGGTTCTGCCTATCAACTTGAAAACATACACTTAAAGAGTATGAAATGATGAATGGAGTCAAAAATACATTTTAACACATGAAAATATAATAAAAATTGAACTAACATCATACCACATGGATCCCAAATAAATAGCTGCAAATTTTCATTAATCTCCTACTAAAACTGATACAAAATGAAGTCTACTCAAAGCATAAGCATCTAGCTGAGTCCAACCCTTTACAATGAGAAATAAGAAGAATAAATAGACATTGATACAACCTCCTCCCATCCTTAGGGATCGAATCCCTAGGATTAGGAACTAATCCATCAAAAATTGAACAAGAAACTGGAATCTAGGCAGCCTAACAACTTGCCTCTAAAAGGGAGGAAACTGATTCATTTGTCCTCAAGATGACTTTTCATCTAATGAATCTACATTCTAGTAATTATTATCCATCCTATTTACATGCCTAGTTACCATTCACATCAATAAAAGCATCATCCATGAGAGAAACTCAAAATTACAGTCATGGCACAGTGAAGTGAAAATTCAGGATAAAATTGTCATATGCGCAGCACCCAAGCTCTATGCACAACGCTTTTTGCAGGGCCATTTTGGAGGGCTTCCTAGTGTCCAAATTGGGCCTAAAATAGCTTGTTGGAAAGCTCATCAAGTCTAATTTCCAGAACATGTTGAATTTTTGCGATTCGAGTTCATTTGAACCCTCAAAAATGGATTCACCCAAGACTTCTTCTATGGCTCAGAAAGAAGGCAGAAAGGTCATTGTTTAAGTGTTTTTTGACCTTTTGGTTGACCAATTCTGCCCCAAAAGCTTAGTAAATGCACAGGGTGCATGTACTCATCATACTGAATCCAAAATTTTGACCATTTTCTCATTGGACTCCCCTAGGAAAGTTGCAATGCCAATGGCGCTGCACATAGAGCCAAAATTTTTGTGTCAAAATTTGCTAAATTCTCCAAAAGGCAAAAATTCTTTAAAACTTACTCAAACTTTGTGGAGAACACCACCATCAAGTGTCTTGCTATCCAAGGAATCTTCAACAAGAAAAATAATCCTATCACCCTCTTTTTTGCCTTTGAGTGCTTGTTTTAGCCTTGTCTTCATTTGCTTGACCCTTATGTTGCAATACTTGTTTTAGGTCCTATAATGGAGAGCCATGTGCCTGATGATTTGATTGTCCCTATTGGTCTTTGTAGCAACTTATCCAAATGAAAATTCACCCTATCAATCCAATTTTCTTTATCCTCCTCAATCTCCTTCTCAAGCCTTTGTTTTGTATTCAAGGTGGTTGGGGTTTCCTCTTCTTGCATTACTGACTTGCCCTTGTCACCTTGCCTCTTTGCTTTGAGAAGTTCCAGCTCCATGAGGACTTTTTTGTCTCTTAGCTTCTTGTTCTCTTGCTTAAGATATGAAATAACATACTTAGCTCTTGCCAATTTTTCCATCGTTGCTTGGATTTGTGCATATTTTTCCCTTATGGTTATATTTTCGTTTGTTGCCTCATCTTGAGCCTCCAAGTCAATTATCTCAATGACATGATGGATGTGTGGCTGTTCTGGTTCATCATCTTCCATCAAACTTAATTCCCTTTCCTCTTCATCATTGAGGATTTCCTCCAACATCTTTTCCTTCCCTTTATGCACCTGTTGCACCTGTTGTACCTGTTGTGTTGATGAAGGAGGCAAAGCCCCTTCCACAGTTTGTGGAACAAGAATTTGCCCATGAGATAATGAAGAAGGCAAGGTCCCTTCCACATCAAGTGGAGTAAACACTTGCCTATCTGCTACAAACAACTTTCTATCCTCTCTTTGATATGTTTTGTAGGCTTCCGGTTTCTACTTCATCAATAAAATTAACACTAATAACAAATTTTATATTACACTATTTTGTTAGGCTTGATTTTTGTATCCTTATTTACCCATCCCAATGGACATGGGCTACTATGATCTCAAACCTCCAATCCTATTTTTTTAACTAACTCTATTGCAATGATATTTGATTGTGAACATGATTTCAAAAAAGCATCAATATTTTTCTTCTTGACCTATATTTTTGTATGGAAGGGTTTGGTCATCTCCTTATTTTTCTATTGATGAAGGATACTTAGATTCAACTCCTCCTACATTGATGTACACACAATCTTATAATCCACATTCAAGCTACCTTCCACCTGATTGCTCAAATATATGGATATGATATTTTTCTTCTTCACATCCTTTTTTCGGTTCTTCGAGTGAGCTCTAGATGTAATTTCCAACCTTTCTCCTCTATTTGACCATCATTATTATAGTGGTTTCAAGAACATCTTCATTTTTTTGCTATGGATACTTTCTTCTTGTCCTCCCCCACTTTCCATTTCTTCTTCCTCCCTTTGGAAGCTTCTTAGTGTTCCTTTTTCTTTGAACGACTTGAATACCCTTCTTCTAGCCTATGTTTTCTAGGTATTGTGCTTATACAAAAGAATATTTCAATGTTCTAGGTTTGAACAACATCATTAGCTTTCAAATATGGTTGTGAAGACCCCCAAAATACTTGAGGATTACATATAGGTTCTTGGGAGAGATACACAACATTATTTCCATCTTCCTAAATTCGATGGTGTACTTTTGTACACTATGCACCTGTCTTCTGTTGAATTAATGCCTCTAGAGCTAATGATCCTCTACATACTTGATAAGAATTGGGACCTTACGAGGGTTTTAAAATTCTCCCACTTAGCTATTGGAGGATCTCCCTCTATGTTAAGAATTTTTGTGTAGCTTTCCCTCTAGGTTAGAGACTGGGGTTTTATTTTCAAATGAGAAAATTAATTTTTTTGTTCCTCCTCTATATGGTGAACACTAAAATAAACCTATATCTACTACAACCAATGATTTAATTTCAAAGAATCTATTTCACCTTGACACAAATTGGTATCCACATTTTATTCCACCTTCGAGGGAGATTGTGAATGGCTCACAACACTCAAACTCAATTGCTCTTTTCTAGAATTCCATAACTCCTTTCCCGTTTCTTCTTGATCGTCCTTGTTTTCCTTCCATTATGATCTCTAAGTTGGAACCCCCATATTCTTCGGTCAACACGAGCTTACTAGTTAGGGCCAACATGAGGAGGTTATATTATGGTTTATATCTACAACTTGCACTTCCAATAAGTAAACCTCTCCTTTCCCCAATATTGAGGGCTATCACAAATTGATTCATCGGCCATGGTTGGGGTTTTATGAATTTCTTCTTAAAACATTTCTTTTCCTTGCAACTTCCCAAAAAATACTCAATCAAACCTACTTTGATATCAATATGATCTATAAAATATTGTGGATATTGCGCTCAAAATATCATCATAATAAATCTACTAAAGTAAATAAAAATCTTTACTATGAAGGGTTAATTCCTTTTATATTATGGATTTGTTATGATTGTTTTGTTATTCATGCATGCAATAAATAATCATTAGGGGACTTTTGAGGTCTAAAATGGGCCTCCTAAGAAAATTGTACAACCAAAATAAAATTTATAAGAACCAATAGGATTCAAGATGATGATGTCAACCATGGGGGATGATTCACCATTTTTGGAGCAAAAAAATAAAAATATTAAAAAATAATAAATAATAAAAGTACTTTTTCAACTCGTATCTTTAACTTATCTCCCTATGGGTTTACTCAAATTTTGAGCAGGAGTACTCGTTAGATGCAAAATTTAATTCCACATCCAAAGAGTAACCATGTTGCATACTTTAAATAGACCTTGCTACATGAAAAATGAGAAATACATGAAAAAACATGATTGCAATAATGTTTTTCATGTATTTCTGATTTTTCGTGTAGTAGGGTCCATAAAAAGTATGCAACATGGGTACTCCTTGGATGATTGTTGGGACAAGGTCCCCTAGGGTTAATTTTGGGGTTAAAAGCCCAAGTTTTTGTATATAAATTGTAAATTCTCCGCAATTTGTGGTCGCGGAGCGCATAGATGTAAAGTGTCATAAAGGGTTTTTTTCCCTTCTTTTATGTAAGATGTGTCGAATTTAGTAGATCCACCCATGGTCTGCGGACCATGGGATTGTATAAAAAGGAGAGCCTTAGTAGAGTCTAAGGTAGGGGAAAAAGTGGAATGATGAATGTAATGGGTCATTAGCTTAAAGAGCGAAGAGGCCTAGAATAGAAGAAAGGCTCTGCAACTATGTGCGCAGAGGCCTAGGGTAGAAGTCTACAACTAAGTGCATAGGGTAGTTAGAGTTTGTAAGAAGATATGAAGTACTAATAAAGAAGATTACTTTGGAAATATATGTGTTTGATCCATTTACTTTTGTTATGAATAAATGTGGTTATGTTATGTTGAATAATGGGTTTATGTTTTAATTCTATATTGATGCACGAACCTATATGTTTTACATTGCTACCTGTACGCAAGTAATAACATCTATTTACATGAAGAACATATTAATGCATATTGAAGTTATCAGATACTTAAGCCAATCTGAATAAATACAAAGATAAGAGTCATTACAGAAGCACGTAGGTGGTTGATTTGCCTGGTTAGGGTTTGCGAACGACAGTCGTAGACCTTCACGAAGGTCTAGAGGCTAATTAAGAGAAGTATATCGATACGCCCTAAAAGGCTTATCAATTGGTGTGAAGGCAAAGTTGGAGTATAAAACTACATCACTACCATCTCTAGGTGCAGAAATTTGGTTCCAACATCCCCCCATACTGCTTCGGGTGATACTTTAGTCTGCGTTCCGCGGATTGATGCCGAAAGGGCCAATAGTGTAGGGATTTGTTTGGCTAAATTAATGTTGAACCTGGGTTAGGGCCCATTAAGCCAACAAATGGTTCTGTTTCCGGGACCAAGATCTGCATAAAGAGATGTGTGATGTCGCATCATTGGAATCCAATTAAGAAGGAAATTGAAGATTGGTTGGATAGGAAGATCCATGAATTCACAGTGCAAGAAAACAAAAATTAGCGATTGACAAAAGAACAATGGTTGGATAGATACCTGTATACAGAGATACATGGAATATTCTTCTGTTCCTTCCCAATTGAATTATACGAGTCGATCACTAAATTGGAAAATGACCAAGGAAGGTGGAGGCTTGATAGTCCGATAGTGTGAACCCCAAAGTTAGTGCGGATATTTGAAGTCTCAGAAGATAAGATCGCATGTGCTGTCGATCATTGGATCGATCATATCATAGGAGGATTTGTGATAGAGCTTACGGTCGATACTTCGGCCAGTTACAATGAAGCAGAGCGTCGCTTCTTAAAGGGACCGCGAGGTAAGTATCTAAGGTCTTTAAATACTTTGAATAAGATGCTCTTGTGTGAAAAGTGGGTTATGCAGTTACCTTGATGTTTGGAGCTACGCGAAGTGGAAATATCTTCAGGGATAGAGGGAGAGCAGGCCCTAAATATATCTCGTTGATCAAACCTCCTCTGAGTGATGACAAGGAAACAACAGAGGCTTAACCATAGAGTGTTTTTTAGTTGATAAGACGGGGGTTCCCGTGAATACCCCATCTACCCATCCCACCTCCGCATTCACCTCCACAACATACACGTTCACCCACACTGCCACCATTCAATATGGGGAATGTAGTAAAGTTTCCCATTTTCAAGGGTTCGGGAACTGAGGACCCAGGCTAGTTTTGGTTCGTCGTGAATGCCATATGGGAAGTTCAGGGTATAATGGATGATCAGATGAAGAAATAAACGTTGTTCACTGCATTGCAGGAACATGCGTTGACATGGTACATTAAGTACTACACTGATAACCTGATGGCTTCATTATTAGAAATTCAGAATGCGCCGAAGAAGGAGTTTAGTAGGCCTAATTCTAAAGCACACTCAATTGTGGGACTCAAGGAGATCATGATGAAGCATGGTGAGACACCCTAGCATATGGATCAAAGATTGAAGTGCATGATCCATGAAGCTGACATGAATCTTACGGATGGGCAGCACCGCGAATGGTTTGTGGCCTCACTCTTGCCTCATCTGATGGTTGCTTTATCACAGCAAAAGATTGGGACCTAGGTAAAGGCCCTAGAGATTGTGATGAGATTGCATGAGACACTGATGCAAGATGATAATTTGGGAGTTCAACAAATTCATGCGCAATTGCAGAACCTTTTCCTAGAGTTCCAAAGTCTAAAGAAGGATAGAGAAGTTTGGCCAGAGGTGCACAAAGAAGTTTGGTGCCTGAAATGCAAAAGTCAAGGGCATGACAAAGATCACTAAATAATCTTCATGAATTATGTTGCAGTAGGAGGGTTGATGCCTTTGAGACCAGAAGCTCAAGCAGGGCCAAGTACATGGCCCATGCTATGGTGTGCTATCTTTCAGGTAGATGGAAAACATGTGATAGACAATTGTCACTTGCTGTAGAAATTTGTACAGACACCACAACAACTCTTCTGCAACTTCTGTCAATCAGTGGGTCATGATGAGTGTAACTGCCATAGATATGAGCTCATGATGGATAGAATGCCCACATATAGAGTGCAGCCATAAACTCGGCCTCCAGATCAAGGCGGTGGGGGAGTCCGAGGAGGATTTCAGGGGTGAGGGTGAGGGTGAGGTGGAGGAGGATCTGGTAGAGGTCGAGGACAGGTGATTTGCTACAACTGTGGGGGACCATGACACTATCCATGAGAATGCACGAACCCGACGCACCTATTGTGTAGATATTGCACTCAGTTTGATAATGCGATAGAGGATTGCCATGTATTACTAGCTAAAATACGTGAAAAAGGGGCGCAACCTCAACAACCTACCCAAAATTTGCATATGATGAGGGTTGTACCCTGTGAAGATGATCCTAATGTGAACATTGTGCTACGAAGTGGAATGATGACTGGCAAAGACAAGGGAAAACAACTTGAAGAAGGTGAATGGGTCCGCAAAGCCCTAGAAAAGGAGGTCGCGTTTGATCTAGAGCACGTGAGGGAAACATTTATGGAAGAAAAGAAAATCTTCGTTGAGGCTTCTACCTCAGGAATTCAGGATAAGAAGCCTGAAGAAATGGACCCATCCATGCTTAATACATTTTTGGAGACCTGTATGAAGCTACTTTGAGATAGAAAGGCTGTAAAGGGATTACAGAAGTTGATAAATAAATGTACTGGTAATACTTCTGACGGACCGTGCGTGGTTAGGAAAATTGGTAAGAATAAGGAAAGAATAGGGCGGGAGATGAGACTCACTGTGCAAATAGGAGAGTATGAAATGGACCAAGTTATTATGGATCTAGGGTGTGACGTGAATGTTTTGCCTAAACAAACATGGGAGAGAATGGGGAGACCTATGCTGCATTGGTATCCTATTCAACTGAGAATGGTAAATTAGAAAAAATATTATCCCCATGGGAAGATTATAGGGAGTGACAGTCGATATCGAAGGCACGAGCGCATTGGACGATTTTGAAGTGATAGAGATTTTGGATGGCATCAGTCGCTACCCTGCGCTCCTTGGGAATGACTGGGTTATCGACATGAACGAGGTCATCAATTTGAAGAAGCAAATGATGTAATTTGAAAGAAAATTGCTTCTCATAGTAGTACTGTTGGACCTTGCAGAAGGACCACGCTACACTAAACCAGTCCACGATTATGAAAGTGATGATGATTTGGACTAGATTTATAAGATAATGGTGCAAGATCAAGATTGGGTGAATCCGACAAATGATGGACACATTGCATGGGACTGCAACAACTCCTGCACTTCAGATCCAGATGAGGAATTGGAACACTAGTAGAATAGATTGCACAAAGTGTCTACGCTATGATGTAATATGATGACCAAATCATTGCACTACATATCATCAGAAGTAAGAAGTCTAACTTACTATGATGGTCTAATTGACATTGATAAATTTCTAGATTCCTTTGAAATGGAAGTACTGGAGAAGCATCTCTTCCAAGCCATGGACTTGGCATTGCGCGCTACGCCTGCAAGATGGTGGGGTACACATAAAGACAACTTCGATGGATGGTGTGAATATAGAAGAATGATGAGGGTGTGATTTGGTCACCCAAAGGTACGGTTGACAAAGAAATACGATGGAAGGAGTGATCCATGCAATCACTTAGCCAAATGGACTGATGCTTATGGAGCAGAACCGCAACCGGAGTGGGTGCATCTGTTATGTCACACCTTGGATGTAATACCTATGAATTGGTACTTGGAGACAGAGCTCCACCATGGCACGGACGACTGGGATATTTTGAGACAGGTATTCTTGATGACATTCAAATTTGAAGATGGATTTGAGTGCATTAATGAAGTGTTGCAAGAGGTCAAGGAAATGATCTTCTGAATACCACAGGATCCCTTGGATTTGATTCAGCCGGACTGGACCACCTAGCTGCGCCACATGCTGGAGTGCTACAATGTGACCATTGAATAGGATGAAGAGGATATGCGGAACATTAATATCCCAAAAATAGAAGGACACCATGAAGTTGAGGGGTTGTAGATAGAAAATCTAAATATCACCACGTTGTTGAAAACAAGACAAGTGAACATTGGGATATAGGTGGAGCCAAAGTTTGCGAAGATAAGAGACTACTGGGATGATGCTATGGTGGATAAGGTCATTGAGTTTCTCCGTGAATACTAGGACTTGTTCCCTACGAAGTTCTCATACTTAAAAGGGATAATAGGGGACACGGGAGTTATGAAAATTACGTTGAAACCACACATGAATCCAAACAAGAAAAGTCCTTACCACCTCAATCCAAAGTATAAAGAAAAGGTCTGCTTAGAGTTGGATAAAATGCTTGCATTAGGTATTATTGAACCGGTGGAAGAATCTGATTGGGTGAGCCCAATAGTAGTTCAGGAAAAGAAGCACAAGGATGAAATAAGGATATGTGTAGATCTTAGGAAGCTGAGTGATGCTTGCGTGCATGATCCTTTTCTGACTCCATTCGCCACTGAAGTGTTGGATAATGTAGGAGGAAAAGAAGCATATTCATTCACTGATGGGTTCTCAGGGTACCATCAGATCAATATCGTGCAATAGGATAGAAGTAATATGACCTTCACAACCAAGTGGGGATGCTTTTAGTATATTGTAATGCCTTTTGGGATGAAGTACGCATCAACGATCGTTTTGTGCATGTTCATCGTGACGTTCAAGGAATTAATTCAGAAGTTTTTGGAGGTATATTTTGATGATTGGACGGTGTTTTGGCAAGTGAAGCATCATGTAGCTAGACTATGCTTGATGGGGATACATGTAGGAGGTACCATATCACACTCAATCTGAAGAAATTCTTGTTTTCTGTTCCTTTCGGAATTTTGCTAGGCCATGTGGTGTGAAGACAAGGATTAATGGTGGACCTAGGTAAGATAGTAGTTATTAGTAATTGGAGGCACCAAGAAGTGTGAAACAACTGCGCTCAATGTTGGGGCATATGAGATACTATAGAAAGTTCATCAAGAGTTGTGCCCAAATTACCATGCCAATGGAGAAGCTGCTAAAGAAGTATGCTACATTCTGTTGGAATGAGAAATGTCAGCAGAGCCTGGATGTGTTAAAGGAAAAGATGGTCACCGCGTCGATCCTAGTCTTCTCAGATTGGAAGAAGGAATTTCATGTGCATGTGGACGTGTCATGTATTGCGCTCGGAGAAGTATTGACATAGTCCAGTGAGGGAGAATTGGATCACCCTATAGCGTTTGAAAGTCGAAAGTTGTCTAAAGCTGAGAAGAACTATTCAATGATAGAGCGCGAAGGTTTATCTATGGTGTACGCAAGCAAGAATTTCAGACACTACTTGCTAGGCAGACACTTTAAGATGTATACAGACCATTCTGCATTGAAGTACCTAATTAACAAGCCTGTGTTGGGGGGGGGGATATGAATATGGTTGTAGTTGTTTTAGGAATATGATTTCAAACTCATTGTGAAACCAGGACGATTGAATGCAGGACCAGATCATCTGTCGTGCATTGAAACAGGAGATGAGCCTACTAATTTGGAGGAAGGATTTCCTGACGCGCCACTCTTTGCAGTGTGCATAGCTGAAATTCACTTTGCAGATATTATACACTTCCTCACAATGGGAACGGCTCTAGAAGGGTATACAAGTCAACAAAAGAAGGAGTTGGTGGTGCGCGCGACAAACTTTTCTGTCATTGCAGGACATTTATATAAAATGGGCTTATATGAAATTTTGCAACATTATGTACCTGAGTTTGAACAGAACAACATCCTCGCCAAAACTCATGGAGGAGTTGTGGGAGGACATTATGCAGGAAAAGAAACAATGCAGAAGATTTTACACACTAGGTTGTGGTGGCCGACACTACATAAGGATTACAAGGCTTATAGTAAGGCACACGATGCATGTTAGAGGAAAGGCATGCCATCACGAAGGGATGAGTTTCCTCTGAATCCGCAATTGTCATTACAACCATATGAGAAATGGGCAATTGATTTTGTAGGCCTGATTCAACCTTCGGGAAAGAAGACAGGTGTGCAGTATATCATCACCGTGACGAATTATTTGAACAAATGGGTAGAGGTCAAACCTGTAAAGGATTGTACAAGGGCAACAACTATGAAGTTCCTATTTGAATATGTGATTACTAGGTTTGGTTGCCCGAAGATTTGGTGAGCGATCGTGGTACACATTTCCTTAATGAAACGATCAGTGCGGTGATGGAGGAATTCCAAGTTTAACATCAAAAGAGCATGCCATATCACCCGCAGGCTAATGGGACGGTTGAAGGATTTAATAAGATATTGGAGAACACATTGAAAAAGGTTTGCAATGCACAAAGGAATTATTCGAACATGCATGTACCCGTGGTGCTATTGGCTTACAGAACTACTTGTAAGAAGTTGAATGGACAAACACCCTTTAGGTTGGTCTATGGCGCATATTGTACCTACCCTATGCATAGTAGCATTCACAGGAATGGAGGATCATGGAGCCCTGGAAGAGAGGCTTGCGCAGCTGATAGAGATTGAAGAAGATAGGATTTTGGCTGGATTCCATCAGCAAGTTCAGAAGGAGCACGAAAAGACATGGCATGATTAGCACATCAAACTGCACACGTTCAAGGTAAACGATTTGGTTTTATTATATCACAACAAGTTTGATAAATTTCCAGGAAAATTTCAGATGCATTGGCTGGGGCCATATGTCATCAAAGAAATTACTAATGGTGGAGCAATTCAACTGGTGAAATTGAATGGAGATCCATTTCCCAGAAAGGTAAACGGCAGCCGATTGAAGCCATACACCAGGGATCCGGCTAGAGGACTATATGATGGAAGCACAATCTTAGCGTTCTAGGTAGCTGAAAGGAGGAGCAGGACTATAAACTAAATTGCCTGGGTTGTATAGCTGCGCAACTGGGGGACTGCACCGAATGGAAGACTATCACGACATCAGCAGAAGAATGATGGGAGCTGCACTATAGAAGAAGATACCATGCAATGTAGCCAAAAAGTGACTATTACAGTCACTATTCATGATTTTACTGTAAGAAAACGACTAAGAGGAGCGAGGGGGTGCCATTTAAGGTTGAAATTAAGAGTGAGATCTTTGAAAATCTGCCACCAATATTGCATTTATGAGTGGATTTTGGGGGAGACGGTTGGATTTGAATTCAAAATTTCCTATAAATTATAGATGACCACCCAATGAAAAACACTTTGAATTTTGAGAGCTTCTATGTCATGTTATCGGTTGTGCATGAATCTTGTGGTTTTTAAGGATATCATGGCCAATTCATTGTTTGAAAAGTTACCTAAGGAAACCCAGGAGCTCCTTAATAGCCTCATGCCAGTGCCTGTGGAAATAACCAGTGTTGGAGGACCTTTGGCCTTTAAGGGAACTACCCCTGAGGTCGTAAGTGTAGAGATGCCTGCCACGGAACCAAAATCACCAAGGTAATCTAGGACGAATCCTATGCTGACAAGAGAGGCTTCCAAGACAAAGAAGGACAAACAAGAAGCAACAAATCCAATGCGTGAGTCACCAAGGAAGCACCAGAAGAAAGAGAAGCCCACCGCGCAGGAGAAAGGTAAGGTGGTAAACCTAGAATTTGACGAGGGTGCAGAGGAAACTGGTAAGGGCGTAGAGGACATTGATATCAAGGGTGTAGACCCTGTCTCAAAGCCATTAAAATACATCCCTTTGCGCTAGGGTAAGGTGAAGGCCCCAAAGGACCCAGATGAGGGAATTTTTCTTCTTAATATACCTGTGTTGCCAGAGAAGACCACGTTTGAAGGACCACGCTTGGTGTGCGTCCCCCATATAACGCTTGAAGATTGGGACTTGGTGGACACGGAGCGATTCCCCCACCTAGCTACTGATAATTTCATGCAATGGGTATTCTACAAGGACTCGGATGTCACCGCACTGGAGCTGATAATGTGGATTCGTGGGGTGGAATAGGTAGGTTTTCTGAATCTACTATGGGTTCCGCATTACCACTATGCACCCATAAATTTGATTGTTATCAAACAATTGTTGTAGCTTGTGTATGACGGGTACTTATGGTTGGAGGAGCCAATCCCTATAACCAACACACTGATCCATATGATCACCTTATTACCACATTTGAGGCTGAATCTAGCCAAGGCATTTGGTGGAAAGACAAGTGAATGCAACCTTGCTGAAAGAATGAAGGAAAAGTTTAAGCTTGTCAAGAAGTCACGCGAATACTCAATTTTGAGTATAACAGATCCCACAGTGAAGGTAGCCACCTAGATCTTGGCTGGGAAGGTAATGAGGAAGTGTCACATAGATGAGGTGCTGATACCAGTTGTTTCATTAGCGGTCTAATGTGCGGAGGGTGTACAATTCAATTGGGTGCACTACCTATGCCGCAAGTTCCTCAAAAACTGTAGGGAGGCACATGACCACAACAAAACATTCCACTACTCATGGTTGTTGTTGTCGATTGTTTTGGTCACGTGGTAGTTACAGGAGGATAGTCCGTTTCCTTCGATTGCGAGAGATTCGCCAGAAGCATCGAAGTTTTCTTCACTATGGGCCATGAAGGACACTGAGTGGGTCCGCGAGAGCAAGGTATTCTCGTTATTGATCGAGATGAGCATCAATATGGCCATCAACCACAACCCAAGGCTATCACCAACTGTCTTTGAGCAGTTGTCAAGATATGTGGAGTTAAAAGTGGACTTCCACTGTATCTCCATCTGGGCGTGGAAGGACCCAAAATAGAAGTGGTATGATCTCCCATACCTTGCGGTGGATGATGCCATAGCAACGGTCCTCGATCATTGGCCAGCTAAGTGGCGCACGGCCTCAGATTTGTCCGCCAGGTCTAGTAAGTCCATGAGAAAACAGAAGAAGGAAGAGGCCCGTTCGAAAATGTAGTAGTTGGCTGAAAAATGTAGGAAGGAGGCTGCAGAGAAGGCATGCACAAAGGTGGAGCGTGCTGCCAAGGAACATGAGGAAGAACATGATTCTGACAGAAGTCAGAAATCCCCTTCACCACAGACAGAGGAAGAAGAACGATAAAAGTAGGGTGGTGTAGATTTGGAAAGCACTCTCATCTGGGTGAAGTGGAATAGGGAGCAGGATAAGGAAGGGCTGCAAAAATGTATAATGCCACCAAGTCGTCACTAGACTCGATCACCTTGATAGAGAGTGACTTAGACGACATAGAAGATAAAGTAAAGGACATGACTACAGAACTGCTATAGTAGTTCGAGTAGTAGCAGAAGCAAGCCTTGGTGGCCATTCAGGCAGGTCTACGTGAGGTACAGATCCAAACTACTCAACTGTAGGTTGGTGTAGGGCAGACCGGCGCGACATCGACTAGTTTGGCACCGGGGACCACTGGAGCAGCAGAGATGGTTCGCTCTTTGGATCCTTGGGCTGTTGCACTACTTGATGGAGCCCTAAGCACAGAGACAAAGGTTGATAGGGATGCTTTAAGGAACATTGGTCTCAACTTGGCCACGCTCCTAAGAGAATTCCTTCACACATTGGAAGTAGGTGTGATTGCAGAACTGACGGCCTGAGAGCAGCACGTGCTGAGTGTGATCAGTGAGAAGAAGGTTAACAATGAACAATTTTTCATTGAGAAAACAAAAACGATAGACACCTAGAAGAAGGTCTGGGAGAATAATGAGCACACCGTAGTGGTGGTAGTAGAAGTGTGCATAACCGTTCCAGAACTGCCCATCTCCGAAGAGGTGCTTATGGAGGCCAAGATTTAGAAGTTGGTTGTAGGTGTGCATGATGCTCGGACCGAGATGGCCAAGGTTCAGTTTGAGCTGAAACTCAATATTATAGAACTCAAGTTGAGGGCACAACCTTCAACTTCACCAGAAGTCCGAGAACAATACGAGGCAGTTGTCAAGAATGTAGTTAATGCAGTAGATGTTGTGGTGATATACTACATTGCGATCTTCGAGAAATTGATGGAGGTCCTCACAAGTATGCAAGAAGATCCCACCCTGCAGAGGTTGAATATTGAGGCAATGGAATTACAACAGTAGTATGATGAAGCCAGAGCAACAGTGCGCACTGTCGATCGTAGAGAGATTGGCCAAGTTGAAGGAGGCAAAGGAACTGAAAGAACAGGAGGAAGCAGCGCAGTGAAAAGAGACAATCCTCAAGGCTAGATTAGTGCCTTGGCTGGATGAGGCCTATGTACTCTCCACCACCATTGGGGAGAAGTTTGCTAGCCTACAAACATCACATCAGAAGATCCAGGCAGATAGCGCAGGACCAACAATGGAGTAGCTGGTGGATCATGTCAAGCAGGTGGCTACGCAGTGTACAACTGAAGTTGCAGTGGTACAAGTGGAGCTGGGAGGTATTCATAGCAAGATCTCTGCACTAGCAGAGTGACTTGAGGGTGAGTCACCACATTTTTGTTGGGGGCATGTTGGGATAGGGTCCCCTAGGGTTGATTTTTGGGTTAAAAGCCCAAGTTTTGGGGTAGAAATTCCAAGTTTTTGTATGTAAAGTGTAAAGTATCCGCAATTTTTGGTCTCAGAGTGTGTATATGTAAAGTGTCATAAATTTTCGCCCTTATTTTATGTAAGTTGTGTCGGCTTTAGAAGATCCACCAATGGTCCGCAGACCCTGGGATTGTATAAAAAGGAGAGTCTTAGAAGAGTCTAAGGTAGGGGAAAAAGTGGAATGATGAACGTAATGGGTCATTAGCGAAAAGAGAGAAGAGTCTTTGAATAGAAGAAAGGCTCTGCAGCTGTGTGCGTAGAGGCCTAGGGTAGAAGTCTGCAGCTGAGTGTGCGAGACCCTATAGCTGAGTGTGCAGGGTAGTTAGAGTCTGTAAGAAGATCATAATTACTAATAAATAAGATTACTCTAGAAATATTTATGCTTGATCCATTTACTTTTTTTATGAATAAATGCGGTTATGTTATGTTGAATAATGGGTTTATGTTTTAATGATATATTGATGAGAAAATCTATATGTTTTACACTGTTATCTGTACGCAAGTAATAATATATGTTTACGCGAAGAACATATTAATGCATATTGAAGTTATCGGATACTTAAGTTGATCCAGGTAAATACAAAAGTAAGAGTAATTACAAAAGAGTGTAAGTGGTTGATTCGCCTGGTTAGGGTCCGCGAACGATAATCGTAGACCTTCCCGAAGGTCTAGAGGCTGATTAAGAGAAGTATATTGATAAGCCCTAAAAGGCTTATTAATCGGCGCGAAGGCATAGTTAGAGCATAAAACAACATCACTACCATCTCTGGGTGCGGAAATTTGGTTCCAGCATCCCCCCATACTGCTTCGAGTGAGACTTAAATCTGCACTCTACGGATTGATGTCGAAAGGGCTAGTAGTGTAGGGATTTGTTTGGCTAAATTAACATTGAACCTAGGCTAGGGCCCACTAAGCCAACAATGATGAATCAAATTTTTCATCCAACGAGTGTTTACACTCGAAATTTGAGTAAAACCATAAGGAGATAAGTTGAAAATACAAGTTGAAAAAACAGTTTTTTCTTTTTTCCCTCTAAAATTTGATGATGTAATCTGATCTTATTTGATTATTTCCACTATTATTTTATAATTTCCTTAAGAGGCCCTTTTTAGACCTCAAAATTCCCCTAATGATGTAGAAAATAGAGAACATGTAAATATAATCACTCACAAAACACATTGAACAACATGATATGCTTTGGAAAACCATTTCTAATGAAAACCTAGTTGGAAGGTGAGGTTTCTTTGCTCTCTTTTTCTTAGTATGGAAATGATGTAGGTACAAAGGAGAAGGTATTCTTTATGGAGCATCCTAAGGCCTCTATTTTGTGGAATGATACAAAACTAAAAACTCTCTTATACACTCACTCTCTATGCACACTTAACCACTTAGCTCTATTGTGAAACAAAATGCAAGAAAATAGAATTAAACCCATTTTCCTCCTATTGGCATGCTTATAAAATAACCTAATAACAAAATAGGGGTTAGATTTGACTCATTAAACTCACAACATCCATTAAAACTTGATCCTTCTACAATTTTCTTCATATTATTTACATGGATAGCCCATTTTCCACGAGCAACATGACTGATGTGGCATTCTCTCAAATCATGGTGGATAAAATGGGAATGTCAATTTTTGAGTGGCATAATTTTTGCATATAGACTCTATTTGGTGTCTTTTTCACATTTTTGGGAATGTATCTAAGTGTAGAACACCACCAAGGAATTAGTTTCTAGTGAGATCTTTTGGAACCCAAAAACATTTGTTTAATTTCTCAAACCACATATGAAAGGTTTCATGCCCATATTCACTAAACAAGGATCCACAGGTAAAAATGCCCCTGTAAGCTGGTTCCTCCAATTTTTCCACTTTGAATGCATCATGATGTATGGAAAATAATATAAGGATCACATTTATATCATGAATTGAATGGAATAAGGTTATGGTTTATGAAACATTTTGGATTGGCGAGATAGTCATGACCTTCAATGCATGGGTTGGTACGAATAGTATAACTAGTGATGGTAAAGGTGTATGCACAACAATGTATAAATTTTGTAGAAAATAATGGTTATAGACGATATGAAGGGTATGGGGTGGTGATTTTAAATTTGATGGTACAAAAATATTCAAATGCAGGTATGGAAATGAGAGTGTATGATGTTTTTATATCAGAAGGGTGTTGGTAGTATTGTACAATGTTTTCATAGCGATAGGGAATTAATTGTGTACATTAGACAAGATATGAATGGTACAAAGGATAGCAATGTACACTAATCAACAATTAATACATACATGATAATGTATGACATAAATTATAGATGTATATGTGTGTATAATAGAGATGAGTATGGTTGATTTGGTGGCACGATAGTGGGTATATAAAATTGGTGGCTTCCACAAGTGGATGACTATGTACAAGTTATTATGGTAGGGATAGATTGTGCAATTTATAAAATGGTGGTTATATGGAATATGGTAATAATAGTGTTGCATACTGTATACCACATGGCAAATTATGATGATAGGATGTACAACTATTAATTTAATGGAATGATTTTTTTTTCTTTTTACTGTTGCAACTGTATGGACAATGAATTAAGTTATACAACTGTCAATAATTTGATGGTTTTGTATGAATTTTCTAAATGCATGGTGGATGTCGATGTAATAATTTTTCCTGTACATAATTTTAATTAAGCGGTGGCTCTCTTGTTTTTCTTGTTCTATCTTTATTTTTTTTCTTGATTTTTTGTTACTTGCAGCAAAATGATTATATTGGTATTTGTTTTGGAATAGAAATTTAAATGGCCAAGGGCTAGTTTTGGTCAAGGATATAAATAAATAATGTAAACTTTGACAAACTAATTGGGCAAAAATCTAGATTAGAAAAAATATTGAATGAAATATGGCCAATGATTGAGATTAGATAACAAATATTTGAAATAAAATAAGGAAACACATCAGGATAAAGTAATAATATATAAATGTATGAGTAAAAAATGGTATGATACGATATTACAAATGAGGGCCCCATTATAAATGCTAGGTAGGAGTGCCTTTTCAAAAACATCACATATTTTCATTCAGACATGTCCTTTCACATTTCTTCATTAATTAATTATTATTTATATTATTTTATATATTGATGTTCATAACAAAATTATTTCAAGTAAAACATAAGAATAGAGTTGTCTGGCTTGGAGCCTCTTGTTTGCATGTTAAGTAATTGCAAACTATCATAGTGTTATAACTATACATATTTTAGATAATACTTTAATCAAAATAAACAAAAAGATAGATTGAAATATTAAAAAAACCATCCAATTTTATATCTATAGTGTTTGGAAAACCAATATAATCAATCCTAATGTGCAAGGATAAATCTTAGTAACTTGACTATATTTTTCCTATTGGGATTGAATCATCAAATTAGAGTTTGAAGTGTCCTCAATAATGATTTTCTTGTCTGAGATACCCATTTAATTCTACCTATATTCCTACTTCTTTGAGCTATGATGGAATTTTGTTACCCAAGACTTGAACTAAAGTTTGAAGGCATATTTTCCAAGCACCTCTAAACATATGTGCCTTGTTTCTATCTAGGAAAAGAGAATATTGTTATTGGGGACCTTTTTTCTATACAAAGCCTAGAATTAATTTCATGTTCCAAAAAATTTCCTTCATTGAATGTAGATTTGTGTCTTTGGTATTGAAGTGAATCTTGTCTTCCACCCATTCTTTCCTTTCATTCTTGAAAGAACAATTGATACTTAAGATATATGAAATTATTAATATTTAACAAAAGTCTAATCAAAGATGAGGACAATAGGATAATATAGGGATGAGTATCTCATAGAACCAAATGATATATTTATGGATATATTCATGGAGATATTATGGATACAATTATGGAGTTGTTGAACCAGTTAGCTATATTGAAAATCTTGTTATGAGCACTTCAATACTATACAAGGAGGCGTCATGTAATGTATTGGTGAAGGTGAGGGTGTGATATTTATTGTAATTAATATAATGTGATATTAAGAGTATATTTGTTGTTCTTATGTGATCTTTCTCTATGTAAATGTTTTATTCTTATATACCAACATTTGGTATTAGATTGAAGTTCGCTAAAAATTGGAAACTAGGGCCAAATTCAACTTTATATAGCTCATTTGATGGAGATAATGATTGAATTGAATTCCTATTTTTGAGAGGACCAAAATCGACCTAAAGATCATAAACTTTGGATAAGGGAAAGTGTATTTTTTAATTATAAGCCCACATGTGCATATTTGATCAGGTTGGCCCTAAAGAAAATTGGAAACCCTTGGAAGGTTATAAGTACAAGTGACCTCAACCTCATTTGGACATCATCATGATACATTCTTCTATTCTCTTTCTTGTTTTTGGCTCTCACAGGTCTAAGGCAAATCTGCGGAGGAATGAGTTTGCACGAAGGTGAAATTTTGGGGTATGAAGCTCACATCTCTATTTTAGGGTTTTAGGCCTCAATCACAGACACAAAACAAATAAATCTTGGCTACAGTTGCTCATTGGTTGGATGATCTATGCGAATGAAGCATTTTAGTTTCTCGCACAACATTTCCTACATGTGACTGGATGTTAGGGTTTAGTTTTTCAATTATCCTAAGTTTTTGTTCATTGACTGCAGTGTTCGGCAGTTCACTGCAGACAGTGAAAGTTCATTACAGGCATGAGGATGAAGGTTTTAAGTGTGAGCATGATTGGGTTCATCTAATGGATATTGTTTAGTTTATTTTTGCTAGATATTTGTATGGATAAAGATATGGATCATTGTACTCTCTTTTGTTGAATCATTTAATGAAAATCTAATAAGAAGATAGTGGGTTTTGCCCTAGTATCCATCCAATCCTTGTGTCTCTATGTGTGAATTATTTTCTTCTATTGTTCCTTTATGTTCTACTGCATTGATGATTATGATATTGTTCTTTTTATATAGTTTCATATGTTGTTGAATAAGGATGTAAATATGAATAATGTTATAATGTTGTGGGGTTAATTTAATGTGTAAATGAAGAAATGCAATTATCAAAGAAAAGAACAATATAGCCCTAAGAAAATTTAACAAAGTTTCATTTTTCATTGCTCATTAACACCATGCCTAAAACTTGAGACTTGCATAAGATAAATTGATTCCTTTATGATTCCTTCATTTATGACCTACTCCATGAATTTTTTTTGATACCTTTAGTCAACATCCTAAAACCATTGATAAATTTCAAGTCACAACCGAAAATAATAACATTTTAAATATTATTATATTTGTTTTTTTTTTTGCTATCTTGATTCTGTGTAGGAAGAAGCTAGCAAGTTGTTGGAATTGGCATTGTCTAGTGAGGCTGTAACTTTTCCCTTACAAATGCTTTTCGTAGGAATCTAGAAATTTGTTTTTTTAAGAAGTATGGTTGGGGGAGTGTTTCAATCATTTTTTTAGAGGAGGAAATGGATTCAACACCATCAAGAACTGCCGGGGCACTCAAAATACTAAATCTTGACAGCTGTAACTCGAATTTTCAAAAAAATATGTCGAATTTTCTTAAAATCATATTGAAATTTCAATTGTTTTATGGGCAAAATTGTGGCTTGTTTAGATTACGCAGTTAGAATTACATAATGAGTTGATTATATTAATGTGTGTGCATCATTGAGTTGTGTTCAAGCTAATAGAGCATGTTATGGAGCAGATATTGGGAGAGAATACAACCTCGTCAAGTCACAAAGAAACCATAGAAAGCGAAAATGGCCTAACCAAGATGTTGAAGGACATGCACACTTGTAACATGCAGACAAGAATGAGGAAGAGGGCTCGGTGGCTAGAACCATAGCTTCCACTTCCCTCTCTTTCACACTTATACTCCCCTTTGCTTGGTTTATGTTTGGATTTTCCTGCCTATGGCCTTTTTTGATGTGGTGTGTGTTGGGCAGTGGAGCCCCATAGTGAATTTTTGGGGCTTAAAGCCTGAGTTTTGGGTCAATGTAATGTAACGACCCCACAAAATGTGGGCATGGAGTACGAGAGTCTATGGTCATCCGTGGACCATGGGAATGTATAAATAGAGCGAGGCTCTAAGGGTAGAAGTAGTATTTGGCTATTTCGGATCTTAAGTGTTATGGGTTTTTGAATGCGATATTCACTCTGAGTCTGTAAGTTTGAGTCATGGTTGGTAGTAGTAAGAATAGGCTCTGTAGCTATGTGCGCAAAGGCTTGGTAGAGTTTGCAGCTGTGTGCATGAACCTTTACAGTTGAGTGCGCAGGGTGGAATTGGATTGTACTAGAACAGAAGGTTAATAAAGATAAGTTGATTCTGGAAACTTGTGCATCTAATTTGTGTGTTTATGTTTTGGTTATATATTTACATCTCTTTACAGTTTATGATTGTGTGCACTAATTATAAGTTTTAATTGAGTAAATAAGAATACCGGGCTCACAAAATTAAGTCAGATCTATAATAATAACTAAGTAAGGATAAAGGATCTAGATAATGCCTCATTGCACTCTATACAGAGCTACGTGAAGGCCAGACAGCTGCGCGGAGTAGCGCAAGCACACAGGTTCATATCACGACCTTTCCAGACCTCATCAAGACATCCCTAGGGTGCAGAAACCTGGTTCCAACACCCTCCCATACTACCTCGAGTGAGACTTCAGTTTGCACTCTGTAAATTGTTGTTGAAAGGGCCGATAGTGCGGGATTTGTTTGGATAAAACACTTCTGAACATGGGTCAGGCCCCAATAAGACAACAAATGGTTCCATTGCCATGACCAGGATCTACCTAAGGGATGTTTGACGTTGGAACACTGGAACCCTACGAAGAAGGAAATTGAAGATTGGTTGGATCAGAAGCTTCATGAGTTCATGGTATAGGAAAAAAAACTCCACAGATATCCGAGAAGAGGTGGTTGGATCGCTATGTATATATGGAAATCCATGATATCTTCTCTGCAACCTTCTCTTCAGAGCTGTATGATTGGATCGTGAGGTTAGCTGATAGCCAGGGAAGATACAAGCTCGATCAACCGATAATGTGGACCCTAGAGTTAGTACGCAGACTAGAGACATCTGAAGATAAGATCACGCAGGCTGTGGACCATTGGCTCGATCAGATAATAGGAGGGTTTATCACTGGGTTCACGATAGACACAACCGTGAGCTATAGCGAAGCAGAATGATGTTTTCTCAAGGCACCGCGAGGTAGGTACATCAAATCCATGAATACTTGGATTAAGATGCTGTCATGTGAGAAGAGGGTTATGCGAATACATTAATGAGTGGAACGACACGGAGTGGAAAGATCTACAAGTGGATCGAAGGGTTAGGAAACAGTCCATTAATTTCACCTCCACAAGCGAGAGAGGAAGAGTGCACTTGGGTTTCCCCAAGAAGTGCAGTCAATTTGATAAGACAGTGCATTTTGCAGTTATCACCTCCACTTACACCATCACCCACTTCACCTACTTCACCTCCATCTTCAACCACCCCACCTCCATCAAACCCATAGTTCAACATGGTGAGCGCGATCAAGCTACCCGTATTCAAGGGAGTAGGGAATGAGGATCCAGACCAATTTTGGTTCGTAGTAAGAGCAGTGTGGGAAGCACACGAGGTTACGGATGATAACATTAAGAAGGCCACATTGGTTAGCACACTACAGGAACGCGCGCTAACATGGTATATCAAGCACTCAAATGATCACCCAAATGCAGGAATAATGGAGATCCAAAATACGCTGAACAAAGAGTTTAGCTGGTCGAAGTCAAAGACAGTCAATCATTAGGTTTAAAGAGATTTTGATGCTTCCAGGCGAAACCCCCTGGGATCTGGATCAGAGGCTGAAAAGTATTATCTATGAAGCTAATATGACGCTAACGGATGCACAACACCGTGCGTGGTTTGTGGCGTCTTTGACACCACATCTGAGGACGGTGTTGCCACATCAAAAGCTTTCAACCCAGGCAGAAGCATTGGAAGTGGAAATGAGGTTGCATGAAACCTAGAAACAAGATCCTAGGTTGGGAGTCCAACAGATCCACGTGCAACTACAAAACCTATGCTTGGAGATGTAGAGTTTGAAATAGGATAGGGAACCCTAACCAGAAGAGCGCAATGAAGTGTGGTGCATAAAATGTAAAGGCCAGGGCCAGATAAGAATCACTTTCTGGTATTCGCGAACTATTTGGCAGGAGGGGGACCAATGCCATTGAGACCAGAAGCACAGGCAGGCCCAAGTGCAGCACCCGCACTCTGGTGCACGATCTGTCAGGTGGGAGGAAAGCACACTATGGATAATTGTCACTTGTTGCAAAAGTATACACAGATTCTGCAATAGCTATTTTGTAATTTCTATAGATCTGTAGGCCACGATGAGCGAAACTTTCGAAGTTATGAGTTGTTAATGGATCGAACACCTGCTTACAGGATGTAGACCGAGGCACGTGGTCAAGATCCAGCCGCAAAAATAGCGCGCGGTGGATTCCAAGGATGCAGACGAGGACGAGGAGGAATGGGACCTAGACGAGGGCGATGACAGTTAATATGCTATAATTGTTGAGGACCTGGGCACTACGCGCGTGACTGTACAAATCCGACTAGAACATGTTGCCCATATTATTATAAGTTTTATCATGAAGCAGTAGATTGTTCGACATTAATCACACAGATGCGTGAGAAATGGGTACTATAGCCTACTCTGACTCGGAATATCCAAATGATGAGGTCTGAATCGTACGAAGAAGACCCCAATGTGAACATGGTGCTCAGAAGCAGTGTGACCACAGGGGAAGATAAGGGAAAGCAACTCGAGGATGATACATGGGTTCACAAGGCTCCTATGAAGGAAACTGAGTTTGACTTGGAATGAGCGAAGGGAAATGTTTATGGAAGCTAAGAAGAGCTTCACGGAGGCCTCTACTTCAGGTAGTAAGGATCAACCAGAGCTAGGAATGGATCCTTATATGCTTACTACCTTTTTAGAGATGTGCATGAAGCTTCTATGTGATAATAAGGCAGTTAAATGACTACAAGAGCTGATCTCTAGGTGCGCAGGGTTGGGTGAACCGTGTGAGTTTAGAAATTGGGAAAGCATGCAGTGCGCATTGGGAGAGAAATGAGGTTGACGACACAGATTGGCGAATATGAAATGGATCAAATAATCCTAGACCTGGGATCAGATGTGAATGTGTTACCAAAACAGACGTGGGAACACATGGGCAGGCCCACATTATAGTGGTCTTCTATTCAATTACGGATGGAAAACGAACAAAATATCTTACCCATGGGAAGGTTGCAAGGGGTAATAGTGGATGTCAAAGGCGCGAGCACATAGACGGACTTTGAGGTGATAGAGATTATGGATGACAATGACCCTTACCCCATGTTGCTAGGAATAGACTAGGCCACGGATGTGAATGGAGTCATCAACTTGAAGAAGAGGAAGATGATAGTCGAGAAAAAGTCTATATGCATAATAGTTCCGCTGGACCCAGCCGAAGGAGCGCTACACTAAACCTGTGGGCGACGATGACAACAACGATGAACTGGACTGCATTTACCAGATAATGGCACAAGACCAGGATCGGGTGAACCCGAGTGAAGATGGGAGAATCTCATGGGAGCATGACAGTTCCTGCACTTCAGATTTAGATGAAGAAATAGAGCACTAGAAAAACCAGTTGCACGAAGTAACAATGCTGAATTACAACATGATGGTTAGATAACTGTGACATGTGACGACCGAAGCCAGGGAAATACCAACAGATGAGGGGGAAACAAATGTGGAGGAATCCTTAGACAAATTTGAAAGTGAAGTACCAAAATAGTAGCAGTGAGGTGCACTAGAAGGGGTGTTGCGCATGACAGCCGCATGATGGGGGCATACACCTCAGAAGACTATTGGAAACGGGCACAAATGGAGAAGACGGATACGCTCATGACTTGGAAGTCCCAAGCAATGAACGCGAGCCAAGCAACTAGGATGAGGCAGTTTGCATGGCCACCTATGTCAATGAGTGCAGACGTGTGCTGTGCAAACACCTCCCAGAATAAGAATAAAAAATCAGAACCTGATGTGGCAGCAGGGAAAGCAACGCACTACATAATCATTATGCAACGAAACGTTCAAAAATCTGTGTGGAGTCATGAAAAGAGTTCACCAGATGAGACGAACCAACTAGGACCTACGCGTACCAGTGGTTCGATGGGCCTATAGGACCAGAAGCAAAAAGAGAAGCGCGGAAATGACCCCATCATTGAAAAGAAGATATGAAACCAGGAGGATGGAGAGGAGTCCCTAGACCACAACTCCTGCAGTTGGGACAGGACGTTAGGACATGGGTAAAGGAATTAGGTAGTTGCAGGAAGCCATTCGGCGAGGGAGCTTGGAGTTTCGTGAACTCGATGAAGAGTGGGCATGGCTGAGGAAGACAAGTGTGACATTGGAAACCAGAGTCGCATAAGCGGGCCGCAAGAAACTAATCATGATGGGACCAAGTCTAGCCAACCGTACTACTGCATTAGAAGGAGTCGCATCCATACTATCATGGCTACGGCCGCACCTTACTAAACAAGGGAATGTACCATACAAAGCAGAACACGACGCACTACTGAACACAAGGGTATTTGAAGGGTGTCTGCAGCCCGGGCTAGTAGGGAAATCAAAGCCTCGCACTGGGCGTGTGACCACCTGACTATCCATAGGAAGCACATTCTTAGTGCTCCAAGTACTTGAAAGAAGGCATGAGACTATAAACGAATCTACAAGAGATCTGCGTGGAAAGGCGGTTCAGTGCAAGGCCAATATGTCACAAGGATCGCTGTCGTGCATAAAGGGTTGTGCTGTTGCGTGGGTAGGCGGGGAGGTGACCATTGATGTCACTGTTCATGACAAAAGGGATGATTTAAGACAGAAAGGAGTGGGCGGTGGGCCATTAAGACAGGAATTAAGAGCTAGATTCGGGACAATCTGCCGCCAAGAAGGTATTAAAGACTTAGAAGTGGAGGGAACAATCGAACTCAAATTCAAATGTAACTATAAAAACCCTTGGGGTAGCTTCGAGACAACACTTGGTGGTTAAGATTTGCTCCTGTACAGAGCATTGAGCACCAAGATACCCTGCCACCCGTACGCGACTGAGTGGATCCAGTACAGCAACGATGATGGCTGCAAGGACCAGAGTGAGATTCACAGAAGAGCCTCATGTGACCCAGGAGGAGCCTGGAGAGGCAGCAGCTGCCCTAGAGGTTCCAAAGTCCCCATGCATGCTATGACCTAAGAAAGACAAGAGAACAATGGGGCCAGCCCAGGTATCACCACAGAACCCACGATTCAGTCAAGTGTCAATGGCAGAAAAGGGCAAAGTTGTCACCATTGAAACCGAGGAGGAAGAGGAAGATTTACAATCCCTGATCACTCAAATTGAAGCACAGGATGATGAGGCGAAAAATGTTTCCCAAGTACCTTTGATGATAACGCTACCCCCATAAATCCCCCCATGGAAAGGGATGGCCAAGATACCAAAGGACCTGGAGGCCACGAAGTGTGCGCTCCAGACCCCGCTTCTTCCAGATGAAATAATATTTGACGATTCGCCGTTGGGACGGGTACCGAATATAAAGTTCGAATACTGGGACCTCACAGATAGTGAGAAGTTCTTGTAATTGGCTGAGGAGAAATTACTACAAAAAAAGTGGTTATGGGGTGTGGAGAAGTTTGGATTACTCCATCTGAGGTGGATACCCCACTACCACTATGCACCCATCACAATATTTGTCATCCGATAGCTACTATGTCTAGTACATGATGGGTATCTCTAGCTGGAGGAGCTGATTCCCATCAGTCAATTTGATACACTGGATTTCTTGGCTGCCTACCAAAGGAAACAATCCCGCAACCATAGTAGGAAAGAGCAGTGACTTGCGCCTTGCCAAAGTTATGAAGGCCAAATATAAGCTCAAGAAGCAGAAGTGAGTGTATGTAATAGCAAGTATTAAGGACCAAGCGGTGCATGTCACCACCCAGTTGCTGGTCATCAACCTCATGAGGAAATGCCATGTAGATGAGGTGCTAGCGTCTGTAATTGCATTAGCAGAGTAGTGTGTGGAGGGGGTCCAGTTCAACTGGGCATAGTTTCTCTACGATGAATTTTTGAAAAATTGTAGGGAGGCCCAAGAGTAGGATAAGACCTTCCACTACATGTGGTTGCTCTTATCCATTCGGTTGATTGCAGTGGAGCTGTGAAAGGACAGCTAGTTCCCCATTGTTGAGAAGAACCTACCCAAAGCTGCGAGGTACACCTCGCTCTAGGCGACAAAAGACGCGACGAGGGTTCACAAGAGCAAGGTGTTTTGGGTGTTCATGGAGGTGCACATTCGAACATGGATCAACCATAGGTTGTGTTTGTCCCCGAAATTATACAACAGTTTTTAAAGCACATCCAAATTCAAGGCATATATGCATAATTTGTATATTCGGGCTGAAAAGATCTAGCCCGAACATGGGTAAAGCTTCCGTTCATTGCAACGGATGATGCAATCTTCGAGGTAAGAGCGGCATGGTCTCTGGAGTGGTGCACTCCAGACTTATCAGAACTTGAAAAGATTGCCACATGATATCAGAAGAAGGAAACCAAGCCGTGCATCGTGAAGTTGGCAGAGAGAAAGCGCTAGGAACAGGAAGCGCTCGCGTAGTGGAAGGTGGCTGAGGCAGTAGCGACAAAACAAACGACAGAAACCACAACCGCGCCCACCGAAGAGACTGATGAAGGTTAGGAAATGTTCATGGAGCAGGACATATAGGGGGAGGTGGAGACATAGGAATGCATGGAACTTACAACAACATCGACCTAAGTTAAGAGGCCACGTGTCCATGAGCAGCCAACAGCACACAAAAAGACAAAGACAACGAAGACCTTGGAGGGAGATCTTCTTGACAGTAGCGGACGAGTTCGCGCTGTCACTAAGGATGCTCTGGAGGAGTTGATGACAGAGTAGACGACTCTGTTGGGGACACTTAGAGAGCAGCTGCAGGCATTACAAGTGTGACTCTCAGGAGTGAGTTCACCACATGGCACGGCAAGGCCATCCAACGATACTCAGTTGATGTGCATCTACTCGGCCCACACCGTGGGATTACATGAAGGTGCAGTGCTGGTAGCAGCCCAGGAGGATGGGGCCATGATGAAGGGCTGTGAGTTGAACTTGGCCGCCTGTTATCACTTAGGTTGTTCCCTGCTTCCTAAAGGGAATACGGCCGAGGTAACCACTAACCAATCTTTTAGTTACAGGTCCTAGCCTACCTGCAACCAGAGAGGGCTCTCTCTTTATGATTTAGCTTTGTTGGTGGATGATTTTAAGCTAGTTACGGTGTGCTGGTTTTGTTTTGAATTTGGTTGGTTGATGAATTCAAACAGAGCTGAGGTACAGATTACAGAACAGTTTGGGCCATTGGGCAATGGAGTTTAGGTAGTGTGCTGCTAAAGTATGTTTCTGAAGACAGAGTATTGCTGCAAATCCAGATAGGCATCTGTGGAACAATTTCTTAGGTTATGTAATGAATTTATGGAATTAGTGAGTGAAAGGCAATTGAGAATCTTCCACTATGCTAACAAGGGAAAAAATGAAAGTATTGCTTAAGAGCAGTTAAGAATTCTTAAACAATATTCACAGTGATAGAATTAGTTTAGACATGAGCAATTAAGAATTCATATCCCTGGCTAATACAGAAGAAAACATATTTAGAAATAGAGATTGAGCATAGGGTGTATTCAAACAAATCCTAAGCTATTCTTTTTCTCTATTTACTATGATCATGAACATATATGAATTATGGCATACACAGAAAAAAAAAAACACACCTCAGAATAACTTATTGTTCCAGCAAATGACACAGGGATTCTGCAACATAACAGGGCCATTCATTTCCACCTTCAGACAGTATAGGAACCAGGAACTCCACCAGCAATTTGTATTAGCATAAATGTCTCAGATATACAATACAACTCTTCTGAAAGAGTTTCACTACAACCGACCCTCAATACGTTCTTTGAGGGAATATATATAAAAAAATAGGATACAAAATATCTCAATAGTGAGTTATTGTGCAATAAATTGCACCACCAACTCTCTTACAAAAAGTAAATGAAAGATATAACTACAAAATTTAATGTTGAGATGGCAGCTATCTTTCTGTCAGACAACTTTGACTTTTTGGCTCATAAAAGTTGGCTGTAGCTGTGCCTTTAATTCTGCGTTAGCTGAGCCTGTTGTTTGAGTGCTTTGGTGAGTCACTGTACGGGTGCTTGCTGTGATATCTGCGTGCTGAATTGTCTGCTGAACTGTACTGTGCCTGAGATCTGAATGTTCACAAAAAAGGAATAATATAGTGGGATCACTTGGGCAGAATTTCCAGCATTGCCTGCCACCAATCAGCTGGAGGTAGCTGATGTCTTCTTATTTTTACTAGTGTTTCATCTGCTTTAGTATATCTATAAAAATTTGGAGGCACTTCAAACAAATGATTTATCTCATGCTCAATAAAAAATAGATTTTCTAATTTATCATACAGAGACTGCCCAGAGGGAGGCCCTGCTTCTTCTGTGGAGCTGCTGGATGCTGTGATTTGATTCTCCACATAATCGTTGATCCTTGTCATATACTGATCATATGACAACAGTTGTCCTGTACCAATTACTAGGCTTGGCAGTCCTTTATCCTGCAACACTGTCATCTTTGCCCTAAATTCATCAATTTCTTCCTTCATATCCTGACATTTTCTTTCTAGTGTTTGAGTGAAATTCCTCAAAGTTAGCACTTTCTTGGCTGTCAGGATGGTGTCTGTTCTGCTGTTTATTTCTAGTGCTGCCAATTCCTCCCTAGTGTGGGTATTGAAGAAATGTATCATCTTATTGGCCTACTCAGGCATGATTCCTAGTGCTGCTCTGGCCCTTTGTATTTCAACATGAGCTATGCTTATGAGTTCAATTTTCTCATGTATTGCTTGGATTGACCTCCATTGGTCATGGATTGATTGACCAATTTTGGCCCAGATTATCTTCTTGATTTCTGCCAAGGTCTTGCCTAGAAGCAACTCTTTTTCCAAAGCTTTTACTTTGGCCTCCAAGGCCTTTATTTCTCTTTGCTTCTCTGCTACAGTCATCTTGGACTTGTCATAGCTGGCCTCTAGCTTGGCCAGTCTATCTTTGGCTTCATTTATTTCTGTCACTTGAGTTTCAAGCTCTTTGACATCTTTCATCAAGTCCTCCATACTCATGCTAGATTCTGTTGCTACTGTTGTTGCCTTTGTTGCTGATGTGGCTGTGGTTGGTGCTGGAATGGCAGGAGGGGATGCTGCTGCTTGTGTAGGAGGGGCAGGGCCAAGAGTTGTAGAAGTTTGAGGTGGCTGGGAGGTTGATTCTCCCTGTCTTCCTTGCCATTTTTTCTCCAATTCTCCTTCCATCTCCAGTATTCTTTGATTCATCTTCATAAGTAAATCCATGGTGTCATCAAGCTGTTTTTCCTGTGCAAGTTCTGCAGTGTCAGGGTGAATAGTTGCAGGAAGCTTTGCCTGTTTCCTGAGTGCAGCAATATCATCCTCCTTCTTTTTCATAAGTGCCCTAACACCCTTTGGATCTTTTGGATCATGTCCTAGATCAATGATTATGTCTTCCAATGTTTTTATTCTGTTGTCCTTATCCTGGGAAGACATTCTTTCCAAATCCAACTGTGTATTAGTATTTTTCAGTGATTCTTTTAACTGATGGGCTAGCATGGCCTTGTCTGCAAGGGTAGCATAGACCATTTCCCCTGTCTGCTTGTGCAGTTCTATCTGATCCATTGGATGTATGTCTTTAGAAAAGACCTCCAAGTTTGTTCTTAGGTAATCTGTAGAGGTTTTGGGATGAAGAAATTTAGGCTTTAAATGAGTAAAAATCATTTTGTCCTCTTTGATTTCATAAGCAGCCATCAATCTTTGTTTTTTGGAGGGAGTTGCCATCAAGAATTGATCATAGAGTTGTACTCTCAACAATTCATTTTGTGCTTTGATCTCCATGAAACCCCCTTTGATGCCAGTTGGTTGCTTGCCTTGCTGCCTTGAGGAGGATACCTCTGTGCCTTGCTGTATGGCTCGTTCCTGCTGAAATGAGCTAGTGGCAGTCTGTTGGCTGGATTGTCTTTCTCTATTTTGGATTTCTGCTCTTTCTTCACTGATGTCTTCTTCCTTGGTTTTAGGGTCAATTCTTGGCCTCTTGGCCTCTGGTTGCTGTGTTGACCCACTTGGAGGTGTGACCTCCTCTCTATCACGTTTTTTGCCTCTCTCTTCATTGAGAGGTGTTTGCAAAACTTGGATTTGGGGTGGTTCAGTTTGCTGTAAAGGGGCTTGCCCTTGATTTTGATCCTTTGAAGTGCTGGGCTGCCTTGCCTCTGTCTCTTGCTGTTCATCCATTATCTCTTTGCCTTTTGCTGTAGTGGTGGTTATAGGTGCTTGCTGGGTAGTCTGTGCAGCTGCAGCAGTGGATGTGCCTTCTCCTACTTGGACTGGTTGCTTGAAAATGACCTGCTGACAATAATCCAGGTCAAGAGTTTTCTCTAAATCTTTCACAGTCTGCTCCATTTTCTCTTCTTGAGTAAATTCCTCTACTATTGTATCAGGCACCCATTCATCTTGGTTGGAAAAGTGTTCTATTTGTGGATATGGACAATGTTTATAGGCTAACAGCCTATACTTGACTCTCCTAGCACTGATAAAGCCTTCAGGGTCATAAGGGACCCACCAGAAGTCCTTTGAGTTTAAGCTGTTGCCCCAATATTTGATCAACTTCTTGCCAACCATCTTCTTGTTCATGATGAAGGGACTAGGTGGTCCTCTGAATTTGAAGATTGGCTTTCTTCTTGCACTATGGAAGTGTGTAAGGTCAGAATTGATGAGCTACCTATAGTATTCCAAGGCCAAACAATCTCATAGGCACATACCTTGGGAGCCTGTAAGGACAGAGCTCACAGCCATAGATCCTGATGACTGTGTGATTTTGGTATAAATACCAATCACCTATTTTATAATTCCTGGACAACTATAAGATTTTCTGCATATCTTTGGACAATCTGACAGGAGGAGACCTCTTCAAGAGGCATGTAACTGGATAAACAAATTAGTCAATAAATTCATAGTAGGAGTAGGGGGAGTTCTGGACTTGATGGAAGATTGAAGACCAGAAGATGACAGATCTCCTCTCACCCTGTGAATCCAGTTTCTTGATGTGGCACTGGAAGAAATCTGTCTGATAGTACATGAAGAGGTGGTAGATGTATGATGCATATTTGAATATTTCCTCCCTGTTCAGCCTCACCAGTTGGTCATGTATCTTGTTGGCAATAAACTTGGCATAATTGTATTTTACAGCAGGGGGCCTCCCAAGGCTATATGCAGATAACAAGACCAAAACAGTTTCATCAACATGCTCATTTGTGGAGGACCCCAGGACAGAGGATATCATGTCCACAAGCAACTTGCCTACCTCATTGAAATTTGTATATGAAAAAGGAGGTGGCCCAGAAGGCTGGCAGTCTGCTCTCATGAAAGTTTTGGCGACTGCAGCAATGTCTGTGCTAGAGAGCTTGGAGCCCTCATCCAGCAAATACTTTATAGAAAAAGGGTATAGCAGCCGGGTTTGTTTGTAGTTCAACATCTGATTTATGGAGTCTGGTGTTATGTAAAAGAGGATGCTCCCAGATGGAGACTTTACAACTCTAAGTTTCTGGTCATAATTTTCTGCGCAGAGGTGAATCACTTCAGGAAAGACATTTACAAATGGCAAGAAGTAGGTAGGCAGATTAGACTCCCAGATGCCATAGATGTCACTGTTGTCCAAGTGACTATTCCTTAGCTGGTAGAAGGTCTGTAAGTGGTTCCTCTCTGCCACAAAATCTGCAATGAGGAAATCACTGCCTACAAGTGGCATAGCTTCAAGCTCCTTACTGGGTGGATTGACAGGAGCAACATCAAGAGCAGATGGAGTGGCCATGTTTGATTTCAACTGGATATTTACTTGAAGTTTAGGATTGGTGCAAAGGCTGAGGAATGCCCACTGAATTGTGTTTGAAAGCGAGCAGCTCTGAGAGTATGAGGAAACTCTTTACAGGTTTGATGAACTGTGGGGCACTCTGTTGGAAGAAACCAGAGTGTTTTTAAGCTAATTAGCTGGTTTTTCAAGGGGAGTTTTGAAAACAGGGATGAGTGTGCAGTTATATGGGCTTTTAGCTGATAGCTCGGCTTCTTTAATTAGTTTTTTCGGTGAATTTTGCAGAAGGGCACGGGTTTCTTGCAGAGCTTTGTCATGCAGGGATTTTACCAGTTTTTTTGGGTAGTTTCAGTGGACAATTTATCTGTGAGGAGCTTATGCAGAGTTTTTTACAGGAAATTAGGAGAAAAATGGGAGAAATATGGGTAAAGTAGGTCGCCTGCGGAAAATACCTGGATTTTTCGGTGCAGGAGGCGTCAAGCTGGATCACTTGCAGGTATTTGGGTCGACTTTGAGGGCGGGAACAACTTTGGTGGACAATTTCTCGGTTTTGGCTGTAAACGACGTCTTTTGCATGCGCACTGCTCCGGAAACGACGAGTTAAAATGACAAACAACAGTCATTTCTCGACGTTTTATGCAATTTTGGCCCTTTGGCGCCTTTTTGGTGATGACTTTATCGGTGGGTCCGGGTATGGCAGGGTGACGTAGAAGCTAACGTGGGTGGCCAGGTGGCGGTGACACGGTGGCAGAGCAGGCGGGTGGACAGACGACGTGGAGGTGATGTGGAGGCGCGGTGGCGGGCGAAGGTGGTGACGTCACGCTGACGTGGGTGTGATGTCACGCTGACGGAGACGGGTGGTAAGTGGTTTCCCTGGAGCACCCATAGGTGGTAAGCGGTATGAGGGGGGAGGGCTCCGAACACTGCGGGAGGCCGACGCGTGGCGGGGGTACGGCGGTAAAAACGCCAATCCTCTGGATGCAAAAGGTCAGTCAACTCCCCTGCGAAATCGATCGCCCATCGTTGGATTGGTTAGGCTGGCGATCGAACGGTTGGCGGAAATTGTGATGTTACCACCGTTTATTGCCGAGGGGACCCGCCAATTAAATAATTATTTTAAATAAATCGAGCGTGGGGGTGGGTTTTGACATTAGGATTTCAGGTTTAATGTAATCGCGCCCGTTTATAAATGTTTTTATTGAAAAAAACATTATAACCAATGTATTTAGGGCAGAAATGGGGTAGGAAGGGTTAATGAGGGCGGGGATTTCAATTTTTTGAGTTTTAGCCATAGCTCTTTAACAAAAACCCATAGTTTAGGGTGGTAGAGGGTTAATATTAACCCCTGGTGGGTTAATATTCCCCAAGAGAGGGTTGTATAGCTATAGTGCTAGGGGGAGGGTATTGATATAGACTTTTGGGAATTTTACATAGATTTTTATAGAATTAGGGAAGGGGAATGCTTAGGGAGCTAGATAACGCATTAGTTGTTAATATGACATTGTGAGGTGAGTGTATAGGGGGAAATGATAAGTTTTAAGAAGTAAAACTTAGGAATGGAAGATGAGGGAAATGAGGATAAAGGTTTTTTACACAAAAAAATGTGGCTTCTTTTCCTTGATTGAACTTCATAGTTTGACCTGGTACTCTGTCATGAACTGAAGTGGAATAGGACACTTGAGCAGATCTCAAGGTCCATGGGGATGCTAGTAAATGATGTTTGGGGGAAAAAAGGGGGAAATTAGACATGCTTCCAATGTTATGTCCTCAAACCTCTGTTATGATGCTAATACCCTGAATGGAATGAGTCTTGCACTTGATAAGCCAACTGGTGATGGCCCTTCATTTCTGCAACCTTGCACTACTTACCCAACCTAGCAATCCTAACATTTTTTCTTCACTTGAAGTGGGTGCACTTGAATTAGCAGACCCTAATTGATCTCTTTTTCTTTTGACTGCCCTCCTATCTAAATCTACCCTTATTTCTTCCAAGGACCCAGATTAGGCAGTTGGTCTCCTTCATTTCTCTACCTAGCTAGTCATCTGGCAAGCTTGCGCTGTTTGGACAGGAAACATTCTCTATTCTGCAACAAGCAATTTAAACATGGCATGGTCCAGATTAGACTATTGGGCCATCCATCAAGTATGATTAGCAGCAGTGTTTGTAGAGCATGACACTGCCAAAAGATAGTAGTGGCATTTTGACTGGCCACTTTCCTGGTCTTTAGTTTGGGGTTCATTTTCACTTTTCTCTTGACCACTTGATTTTCTTGCCTTTTGATTATTATTTTAAGGCATACCCTCTTTTCATTTTTTAATTTTTGTAGCATGTATACAAAATATGGAACCTTTGCAGCCTGCAATGATGAACATATTTAGCCCTTCCACTGTCAATCATGAAAGATGAAACCTATTGGTATAGGAACCTAACTGTGGCTCCACTTGGGGATGGATTTTCCTGGTGAAAGCCAAGAACAACAGGTCAGATGGCCTTATTTTCCTTTCCTTACTGCAGTGAATACTCTCTAGTGTTGACACCTTTGATCTAAATCTAGTGAGCTGGTATGCAGTGTCTTATGACCTCATTTGTACAAGAATTACCACTTTGTGTCTTGCTGACCTGTGTCACTGCTTATCATTGGTTCTTTGTTCTGTAGACCTTCCTCAAATTTGTTTGTGGAGCTTTTCAAGCATCTATGTCATCTTTGATATAGTTTTGCTGATCATTCTTCAAAATCTGTTTGTAGTTGTTCTTTTATCTATCTGCTGTAAAAAAGAAAAATGCTGAAAATATAGATATTTATGTACAATATGTGACTGTGCTATGCTCATGGATCATAATAGTGCTTTAGCATTCTCCCATTCACTGGGCCTTCATCATTATTTGACTCATCCAGACTCTTTAGAAAAAAGGTGTTATTGCCTTGCACAACTTGAATTACAAATGGTCCTTTCCACAGAAAGTTAAATTTACCATGTTTTCCTTTGTCTTCCCTCCTAGAGTCCAATTTCAATACTTTGTTTCCTATAAAAAAGTCTTCATCTTTTGTTCTTTTGCCAAACACCTTTTTCAGCTTCTCTTGAAGAACCTGGGTTCTTTGATACACTTCTTCCCTTGTTTGCTGTAAGTGAATTGTTTGATTGATCCTCCTTTGGATATCATTGGGTTCAGCTTGTATTTCCTGCAACAATTTGATCACAGGGACCCCAAGAGATGACAGGAACACAACTTCCAGACCATACACCAATTCATATGGGCTAGTACCAATAGATCTTTTGGTGGTCAACCTATCTGCCCATAGTGCATTTACCAGCTTCTTATGCCAATTCTTTTTGTTCTCCTC
>APFE030917999.1:0-11303 GCA_000404065.3 Pinus taeda
AATTTTACATCTATTTTTAGCTTCGGGAGAATTGCCCCCGATCCCCCTCCAGGGGGGACTCCAACTAATTGTCGTCGCCCCCCCTTGACCCCCCTGGCAGCGTACATTTTATGGGTGGCGTTTCCACCACATTATGAAATAGGGTCCAATGTAGCAATACCTCTAAATAAGGAAGAAAACAAAGCTCCACACCCAACAGGTATCTATTGGTGGAGGGGATCTCAAAATGAATCTCATGAAGATGGAGGTTATCCTATAGTTACAAATTTCTACTGACCTCATTGAAGTTGGGAGTGATTTTGGGGTAGAATATATTATAGCTGGAAACCCATTAACATGATCTAAAAATCACAAGTTAATAAAACTAGAATCATAAAGAAAAAGGCCACACTATTCCAACATCTTCGTTTTTAGAGGCTCAAACGGTGAGAATTCAAACTAGGAGATCATATAACCCACTTTGTAATCTTATGTTGAGCTTAGGTACTTAATGTAGAATGGATCATTGTATAAATTTTCATATTTCTTGGTACTTTTTGGGTGGAAAAATTAAAGGATTTAGCTTGTCAGGCCCATTTTAAGGGCATGTCTTAGTTTGGCGATTTAGGTTTTGGAACATTTTAGAGCTCGTTTGAGATATAAAATAACATTTTTGGGGACATAAATTTGTGATCATATCTCTCAACCCCTAAAACTTTTTCTACACACCAAAAGGTTTCCATGTATGTGAAAACCACCTCATTTGGACCTTGTGTAGAAGTTATGCCTCACACAAGTTTATCTACCGTTTAACCACCATGCTACCAAGAAAATACCATGTTAGGCCCCCTTACTTACATATAGCTAGTCATGTGTAAAATTTCAAGAAAATTTTGTATGGCCAAAAGCTCCTACACTAATTAGGGGTTGACTAATGCAAAACCCATAATTATAACCATAGATGGCTATTAGGCTATGTTAAACGCTAGGCCACCAACAAGAGAAGGTGTTGCATTCTTTTGGTATTATTATTTTTCCATATTTAAATAAGGAATCTAGGAGTGGGATATTGGAGCAGAGTATAGGAGGTAGAATATTCTATAACAATCATTCAAGCCACAACATTTATGGAAAATTCATAGTGAAATCCATTCTTTATACTTTCATTTCTTAACTACAAAAAAGAGAGTTAACCTTACAAATAATATTTCTCCTATATGGAGTTTCTCAAGTTAATCATGTGGTTAGTTGTGTGGATAATGTGTTCAATTGCTTGTTTCTTTTATTTCCATGAGTTATTTCCATAATTTTGTGCATTACACTAGTAATATCAAAATATGAGATCTAAGGTAAAAAACTGCATAATAAAATATTTCACAATATTCTATGATTTGTTGAGACAATTTTTCTAGTGAAATATCCATGAGATTTTATAGATCATATCAGTATCTGAGCAATTTATTTACTTTTTGGGAAGTTATAGGATCCAAGAACTGTCTTAAGAAGTAAGCCATATAACCTTAGCCATTTTGGATGAGTCTAGTCGCGATAATCCTCAAAATAGGGCTACAATGTGATTTTAGAAGTCGAAAGAACAAGTCATTGATATCTCTCTCAACATATCCCTCCTCATGGTGGTTCTAGTGATTAAGTTTGGAAATTTTGGGGAAGTTTGATGGTTCTAACTAGGAATTTGGATCAAATGAGAAATTAAGAGATAATGAAGGCTCATAAAAGGAGCTAAAAAGGGACCTAGAGAAAGAGGAACTAGGTTCTACTATAATTATTCCTTCCAATATCTATTTAAAATGGAAGTGAAAGTGGGCATCCAAAAATCTAAGATGAGAATGTTTTTTATAATTTGAATGACTAGTTACAATAATTAGAAGTTCATTTTAACATCCATAGCATAGAAGTGAAAAATATTTCATTTTTGTAATCAAAATTAGAGTCCATGCACTATCCTACTGAGAAAGTTACACAAGGAAACTTAGCTATAGGTTGAACTAGAGGCATTTGAAATCCTGATTAATCCAGGTTCTACCATATTTGATATGTAAAGGACTAGTGGATACATTGGCATAATTTCAAGTAGAGGCAAGTGTTGAGTGTGCAATAGTATGTCACTTAGTTCATAAAATGTTGACTATGTTGGGTATATCTCCCAAGAACCTAAACATACACCTCAAGTATATGGGGGTTTCTACATAGTCATTTAAAAAAGCAAGTGATGGTCTTTAAACCTAGGATAGTTGATGAGGCCTGTGTGTAAGCACAATACCTAAAGAATATAGGAAACAAGAAAGAGAAAGCAGATCCAAACAAAAGTAACACCAAGATGCATCCAAAGAGGGGAAGAAGAAGCGGAAAGGAAAGGAAAAAAAGACAATAACCACTACACATCAATGCAAGGATTTAAAAAACCACTAAAAACGTTGTAATATCAACTATCACACCAAAGGTAAGCATTAAAATCTACATCTAGAGCTAAATCTCGAGTACTATAAGAAGGATACAAAAAATAAAATCCATTTTCCATGGATTTAGGAAATTGGGTAGAAGATGCTTAGATGTAGACGAAAAAAAAAAATTTCACTATAGTGAAAAATGAGATCTATTTTGTCTATTTTGTTTTTCTTCAAAGGTCAACTTCATAGAAAAATATCTAGGTATAAATCTTGGATTAGAAGTTCATGATTATTATAAACCATATATATTGGGATGGGTAAATAAAGATCTAGTGTTGAAGGTAATGAAATAATGTAATATAAAATTTTCTATAAATGTGGACTATATTAACAAAGTGGATATTGATTTGGTACAACTTTATGTGTGTGGCATAGTGTTTGGAAGCCTCTACATGTATATAAGGGATTAAATCATCATGAGGAGAGAAAACTAGTACTACCTAATCAAGGACAATAATTCTTTCAAACTAAATTAACTCAAAGGGAAATCCAAAATATAGTCAATGTTAAACAAGACAAGAGATTGATTAGTTATAGTGGGAGTTTTGTAGTACGCTTTGTTGGGTCAAGAAAAAGGTATGTTTTTTCCTTGGTAATCTCTTTATTTCACACTCATCCTCACATGGTTATCTCTGTTTATGAATAAAAGTAGAGGAAATAATAACTAAAGTCGAGTAAATGTAATCAGTAGCAAATTAGACCAATTTAAGCAGGGAAAATAGATTTTTACTATCTTCATGTGCAAAATTCATGAACTGAGTGATGGTTGCCCAATCAACAGAACAACAACATCTCACAATGGAAAGCAACAACATCAAAGGCAAGGCAAAACAGCGGAAGACCGGGCAAAACAACGACTAATTTATGACAGAATCGGATCAAGTATAGCGAAATCCTCAGGATCCCTTGATCCTGAGGATTCGCTTTTATCTATTTATTTTATAAATGTAATATATAAAGGCAAAAGGCAAAACTACACACAATTCAGAATTACATCATTTGTAACTACTCTTTTTGACATATAATATTGTTATTTTGAATGTTGTAATTTGGTGACTTAGATTAATGAAGAAAGGTTTCATTTAATTCCTCTTTGTATTCTAAGTACCTCTTAGTAGAGACTTCTGGCGACTTTGGGCCTGGTCACGAGAAGATCTACTGCTTCACTTGTGTCATTATATTTTCTATTTCATTCTTGATTGCTTGTAATTTTAAGATAATATTACTTTTGATTATTGTCAAGATCGACGATTTGATTTTCATTTGTTGTTCATTTGATATTTAGATTGATTTGTGTGTTATATGAGAGCAATAATTTTGATTGAGTTGGTTACGATAGTTCTATCTCAGATTATTGTTCCTTTCAAATAATGTTATTTTAGAGAGAATTAATCGCTTTATGCTTCTACAGTCATTTTCTGTTAGATAACGTTTGATATTCCTGTATCGTTTATTGATCAATTCAGAATTGTGGTTTGTTTCTAAATTGTTGTTCAATTTAGATTTTCTTTTCGATCCAGAATTGTTGTAAAATTCAGAATTGTTGTTCAATTCAGAATTGTTGTTCAATTCAGAATTGTTGTTCAATCTAGGATTGTTTTTCAATTCAGAATTGTTATTCAATTCGGAATTGTTGTTCAATTCAGAATTGTTGCTGAGTTAGGATTTGTTGTTTATTTAGGATTTGTTGTTCAAATACCATTACTGTTAATTATTACAATTCTCTTTCATGAATAAGAAAATCAACTTCAATTTTGGTTAAAACTGCCCACTGTGATTCTTTACAAGTTGTATAGATTTGTTTGCTTCCATGATAGGTTAAGTAGGATTGCAGAGTGCATTATGAATTTCTTTCAAAATTACTTCTTTCATAATTTATTGGATTGAGTTTGAAGAAGATAGTCATTAGAAGTTGCAACGATTTCTATTAGTTAACCTTTGAATTAACTGCATATATAGTGCTGACACTCTTGAAATAAAAATACTTGCCTCGAGTTGACAATTAATCTAGGAATCAAGATTGTTTGTAAAAAGAAATCTTAGTGCACCAACATTTTGGCATCATTTCCAAGAAGAGTGTTCCAAAGTGATTTCCCTTTTTTTACCTTGTTGCAAAAGAATTGGGTTTTAAAAATGGGAGGTAAGAACCTATGTACCTAGCAAGTAAAGTGCTTTCTTACCAGCTCGCTTTTCAGTAAGAGCTTAGAGGTTAAATAGGAATTGGTTTTTATGAATGACTAGGAATAGAAAAATAGAAAAAGAACCGAACACCCCTCCAAAATCCACAAAACCCAAGGGATCCATGAACCGTGGGAGAACAACCTTTATAGACAAAATTGTGAGAAAAGCAGAGTCTCAAGCATCAGTAGGATTCCGAGCAGTAACAGAAAAAGTCTTACTATAGTCCCTCAAGCAACAGGCTCACCTTCTGTTGCTCATGCTAAGATTCAAATCCAAATTGGAGGATCTAAAAATAGTCTTCAAGCTACAATAAGCCTACATTTTGATCCTCTTCAAGAGGGAAAATGTTGTAACTTAAGAAAAGGAGAAGGAGAAACCAGTGGAACTACTAAGGCAAGACCTCAACTATCTGAACAAGGATCTCCTATGATCCTAGATCTATGCAATGTTGCAAAGACATCTCATGTTTTTAATCCCCCACTCGAAAAACACCCCCTGAAATTCCTGAAGAGTATTGGCACATCTTTGACAAAATGGAAAACCAACCACATCAAGGTCAAACCTCGACCTTGGAATACCCCATAGTCGACCAAGTGGCCAATGTCCCCATGAAGGCTATTCCTTTGCAAAGCATCCCAACTTTTCATGGGATGATCACAAAGGATACCGACACCTTCCTGTTCGAATTTGACATCCTCTACAGAGGGTATGACTACACCACTGACCCCGAAAATCTAAAGTTATTCCCTTCTACTCTGAAAGGAGCAGCTTTAAGATGGTTCATGGGTCTAACTGAGCGTACTATTAATTCTTAGGATGATATGAAAACTATCTTCCTCACTAGATACTAGGGCTTTTGCAAGACTAGGTAGCTAAAGGATGAAATCTTTAAGATGGTTTAAAAAGATAATGAAACTCTAGAAGAGTACATCAAACGGTTTCATTATAACTTGCAGAGATCTCCACACACCACCCTACCAAAATCAGTCTTGAGAGTTATCTTGATCAAAGGAATGAAAGAGGAATGGTTAGAAACTTTAAATTGAATGGGGAAAGTGGATATTTCTCAGGAATATTATGATGAAATTATTTGCTTGTGTATCAGGTGTTCCCAAGGAAGCTCACACACAAGAGCAGCAAATCGAGATCCCATGAGAAAGGGAAACAAACCACATAGTGGAGGAGTAACATGAATGGATATTATCAACCTCCTAGAATATTTCAAAACAGATATCATGGGCACCCTCACGATGCAGTTGGACATCCTACAGGCTAAAAAAACAAGCTTTAACAGAACAAAACTTGGTCATTTTCTATCCATGCAGTCGGAAGAAGCATAGCCAACGGAAGTGTCCATTAGACATGGTTCATACATGCGCTATCTATACCAAGGGTCACGCCACTGAATAGTTTCCATCGCTCCCGGGGTTGAAAGCAGTGTTCAAGGAAGTAGAAGAAGAGGCAGATCCAGTATATCTAATGAACCAGCATTAACAGTGGCATGCCAAACCTCTAAGTATGTCACAAGATGCATCCCAATTCTTTCTTTCTTCACAGTTTAATCAGTAGCAAAACCTTGGAGCAGCATGGCAAGGCCATTCACCCTACTCAAATTGGAAACCTCAGCCATTCCCTATGGCACCATGGTCATCTCAATCCTTTCTGGCAAATGGTTGGCTAAATTCTCCTTTTACTCCTATTTGGCAAGGCAATCCCTATCAATCCCAATGGTCTGCCTCCACTTCTCAAAACATGATTTGGTCTACCAATTGGCAGTGACCTTTGGGAATATCCAACACTCCTGTGGGGATAGGTCCCCAACCTCAAACCACATTGTCATCTCCTTATCCATTACAAAAAAATCCTCAACCTCTTTTGTGCCCTCAATTACTAGCCCAACCAAATCCAAATCCCAATAACAGACTGGTCCGGCCGGTGCAAATTGTAGAAAGATCAAACTATGGGATTGAGCAAAAGGAATGTAATGAACTTAGATTTAGGTTGGGACGTATCATGACCCCCGAGGAAAATAGGGATCATCCATCAATTGAGATTGAAACACCACTTGTACATATACCACTATTTGTACATATACCAACACCTATAATTGATACTGAAATGAAATGAGGAGAAGAGATAGATCAACAGGAAGATCTAGAGGAACTCATAGTCACTTCTCCTCCATTCCCTAAAAGGTTAACGATACCTAAACCGATTGTGTACCCAAATTTTGATCTTGTAGGGGAACTAAAAAATCTTTGTATAAAAATTCCACTCCTCCAGGCTATTCAGGACGTTCCCATCTATGCTAAAACAATTAAAGAGTTATGTGTAAAGAAGCCTATGAGGAAAGAAAAAAATTCACCCATCATTCATGTTGTAGGAACCTTATCTGATTTACTCTTGGGAGAGGAAACTCGGGTAAAGTATGAAGATCCCGGAAATCCCATAGTGACAGTTTAGATATATGGCCGCTCTTTCACAATACACTAGTTGATCTTGGTGCATCCATTAATATTTTAACAGCAGATTCTTGTCAAGCACATGGAATTACAACTTTGGAACCAACCGCCACCTTACTAGAACTTGTTGATTGTTCGGTGGTAAGGCTAGAAGGAACTCTACAAGATATCACGGTCTTTATTGATTCATGGGAATATCCAGTAGATTTTCTTGTTATAAACCTGAAGAGTCGATTGGATGGGCATCCTCTGATATTGGGCCAACCTTGGCTGGTGATAGTTGATGCATATATAGGCTGCCGGAGGGGCAGCATGACTATTGCAAAGGGGGATGCTGTAAAAAATATTGTTCTATATCCCCCTGCCAGAACAAGTCTACCCATTGTAAAAATATGTAAACAACCACCAACATACCTGGAAGAAAGCATCCATTCATCGCTCATAGTAGTAGAGGCGCTAGAATTCAAATATCAGACTGAAGATGATGTTATCAAGAATTTTATCAATCAGCCAGATAATGTAAGAAATGTAAAGTGTGAAATGCTGAAAGAAATACTTGATAATGAAGAATCAGAATATCCCATGAAGGACACTAATGATCAGTACATCAAGACGACTGATGTTCATAACAGTAAGTTGGTGGAAATTGAACTAGGCAAGTTTTGAACATTAATGCTAGCTTGGACAATGATCAACAGTAAAAGCTCATTCAGATCCTGCAAAAATATAAAGGGGATTTTTGTCTGGGATTATCCTGATATGAAGGGTATAGACCCACAGCTATGTACTCATCACATCTATACCGAGAAGGATGCTTGACGTATCTAGCATCCTCAGCGAAGATTGAATGTACACCTTAAGGATATTGTGAAAGAAGAATTACACAAGCTACTGGATGTGAATTTCATTTATCCTATTTTAGATAGCAAATGGGTCTCTCCATTAGTGGTCATCCCCAAGAAAAATGGGAAATGGCATATCTGTGTAGATTACCGAGAACTGAACAAGGCAACATAGAAAGATCATTTCCCTCTCCCATTTATCGATCAAGTCCTAGATACTTTGGCAGGGAAGAAATTCTTTTCCTTCCTAGACGGCTTCAGTGGCTACAATCAGATTCAGATCGCCCCTAAAGACTAAGATACAACAACCTTCACTTATCCCTAGGGTACGTTTTCTTACAGAGTATTACCATTCGGCTTATGCAATGTCCTAACCACATTTAAAAGAGCTATACTTAGAATTTTTGTTGACTTGGTAAACGAAGGACTTGAGGTATATATGGATGAATTTACTCCATACAGGGATGACTTTGATCAAGCACTGCAAACACTAGAAAATTTTTTAGAATGATGCATTACAACCAGGTTATGTTTATGCAATTTCAAGTGTCACATGATGATGGCTGAAGGTGTAATCTTGGGACATTATACTTCTGCAGCAGGGATACAGGTAGATCCAACAAAAATTCAGGTAATTCTTTTACTACCTACTCCCCATACTCAAATAGAGGTATGTAGTTTCCTAGGATAAGCAGGTTATTATCGCACGTTTATTAAAAAAATTCACAAATTGTTGCACCTTTATATGCTTTGACTGGAAATGTTGATTTCAAATGGTCTGACAAGTGTGACACATCTTTTACAGGTTTAAAGAAGCCAGTCTCGATGGAACCAATGTTACGTGGACCAAACTGGGAGCTTCCTTTTCACATATCCACGAATGCATCAAATGCATCTATAGGCGCCATCGCCAGTTAGGAAGAGGACAGGAATCCTTATGCTATATATTATATTAGCAAAAATCTCACTCTTGCAGAACTTAATTATACAGTAATAGAAAAATAATTCTTAGCAATTATTTATGCAATAAATAAATTTATACATTACATAATTGCCTACCAAGTTTTTTTATATAATGATCACTCTACCATTTGGTATTTAGCTAACAAACCTATCACAAATGGTCGAGTGACTTTTTGGCTATTGCTATTGCAGGAATTTGACATCACTATTAAGGATCGTCTGGGGAAGGAAAACCTAGTTGTTGATTTTCTGTCTTGAATCTGAAAGGTAAATGATCCACTAGCAGTGGACGACCAATTCCCAGATGAACATTTGTTTTTCATGACATTCAAGATGCCATGGTATGCAGATGTGGCAAATTATCTGGCAGTAGGGAAGTTTCCCAGGGATTTGACAACAAGGGAAAGGAAACAAATCATTCAGTGCAACTCCCAATTCTCTTGGATTGGCCAATATCTTTTTCACACAGGGTCTAACATGTGTATAAGCAGATGCATTTGTAAGGATGAAATTTATGACATCCTGAAATCTTGGCATGACAATCATCCCTACGGAGACCACTTCATATGTCGAAGGACAGGGCATAAAGTACTTCAGATGGGTTATTATTGGCCCACTATTTTTAAAGATGCTAAGAAATACACCCATGCTTGTGATAGTTTCCAAAGGATGGGCCAACCTAGCCAATCTGATGAAATGCCATTGCAATCCAAACTAGTCATAGAACCCTTCAAACAATGGGCATTGGAATTTGTTGGCCCATTCCTTCTGCCATCGAATCAGAAAACCTACATATTGGTTGCCACATATTATTTGATGAAATGGGTGGAAACAGCGGATTTACCAAGAAGCCGTGATTAACTTCCTCTTTGGGCTATTTGTGTAGTATGGTTTACCGTGGGAAGTGATAACAGATGGGGGAGGGAAATTTGTGGGACACAAGATTACTTCCACTCTTAGAAACCATCACATTACACATAGGATCACCTCCCCTTATCACCCGCAGGCGAACGAGTAGGTCGAAAGCACCAATAAGGTCATTGAAGCGATCCTAACCAAAACAATCTCAACACATCGGTGAGACTGGACTGCTAGACTACTAGAGGCCTTGTGAGCCTATGGCACGACATGGAGGAATACTATTAGATACTCTTCGTACCAGCTTATGTTCGGGAAAGAACATATTTTTCCAATTGAATTCGAAATAAAGACTCTAAGAATGGCTCAAGAAGTGGGGTTGGATTTAATAGAAGCCGAAACCAAGCAACTACAAGAAATCAATGAACTAGATGAAGCTCGACTTCTAGCTCTGCAATGGACTGCAATTATTCAGCAAGAAAGGGAAAAGTGGCACGAAAACCTCATCAAAAAGAAGACATTTCAAAAAGGGGATTGGGCACTCCTTTACAACCTCAAATTCTAAGGCTTCTTGGGCATGTTGCAAATAATATGGCTCAGCCCTTATGAGATTCAAGAAGTACATAACAATGGCACTCTTACTTTGACTACCATTGATGGGTCTGGCCATTTTTTTAAGGTGACTGGGCATTGAGTGCATCTCTACCACAAACCACTCACCAAGGATTCTTTCTGCTAGCAGGTACGTGAGGACCCCTCCATGCAAATCATAGAGGCAGAGAGTAATGACCCTATGGCTTTTCTTTAAAAAAATTGAGATTTTTTTAAAAAAATTGTAAATAATGTACATATTATTTTTGGTTACTTGTAATTCAATTAGGTAACACAATCTAAATATGAGAATTTCTCCTATTTTTTGTGCTTGGTAAGTGTTATTCAATCGATTGAACAATTGTCATTCAATCAATTGAACAACACTTATGTTTATGTCATTGTTCAGTTGGTTGAACAATTGTTGTTCAATCTATTGAACAACACTTATTTTTATGTGTTGATTTTGTTGTTCAAATGATTGAACAACATTTTTGTGTTTTTTATTTTTCTATTCAAATGATTGAACAACATTTTTGTGTTTATATTTTTCTATTCAAACAATTGAACAACATTTTTGTGTTTTGATTTTGTTGTTCAAATGATTGAACAACATTTTTTTCTTTGATTTTGTTGTTCAAACAATTGAACAACATTTTTGCGTCTTTGATTTTGTTTTTCAATCGATTAAACAACACTTGTTGCATTTTTTTCTCGTTGTTCAAACAATTGAACAATTGTTGTTCAATCGATTGAACAACACTTGTTGAATTTTTTTCTCACTATTTAAATGATTGAATGCTTGTTGTTCAAACAATTGAACAACATTTTTGCGTCTTTGATTTTGTTTTTCAAACGATTGAACAACTGTTGTTCAATCAATTGAACAAATTTTTTTTAGTTTTTTTTTAGTTTTTCAAATGATTGAACGATTGTTGTTCAATCGATTAAACAACACT
>APFE030918011.1:5077-21013 GCA_000404065.3 Pinus taeda
ATGAAAAGGAAGGGATAAGATCAATCACAACAATAATGGATTTGGCTTCATCACTTGGAAACTTCTATGGAATGGTGGCAAACTACTTCCGATTCAAGGAGATTCAAAGCCAAACCATCCTCACTTAACTTGGATTCAGTTGGTGAATGAGTTGGATAGAACTTTCGGAGGTTGATTGGTTCAAAACTTTGCCCAAAAAGGTTGGCACGATTGCGACTCTGGGATAGAGTGCTAATGGTGCGCCCCTTTTATAGGATTTTCCCCATTGGCGTGGGCATAACACAGTGGACCAGTGCTAATGTAAAAAGGGCTATTTTTAAGGGCAAGGTGCAGGAGATGTCTTTAGGGCATATGAAGCTCATGTTCAGAGGTGAATGATGCAAGTGGTTTCAAGTCTTGTCACTGCTCACAAGTCCCAGAATGAGTCCTCCAAGGTATAGGAGAGGGGTAACGGGGACGGTGACAAACGGTGACAAATTATTGTGTAACACACACATTTGTGTGGATTGAGTCATATGTCGTAGTGTCAGAAAGGTATAAATATCACTCTCATTTGCTGCAGATGATTGGTCCGCTTTCACGAATGAGCCGGAAGATTATCGAGATATGGTTGAACGATGTTCTTGATGTCATGGAAACCATAATTCATTGCTCTCTAAAATGTTGCGCCTGCATTCTTTAAACCAAAGGGTAGCTTGCGATATGCGAATGTGCCCCAAAGACAAATAAATGTAGTCTTTGACTGGTCCTGTGGGCGGATATTTATTTGATTATACCCGAAAAATCCATCCATAAATGAAAAGATTTCACATCTGCCGCATTCATCAATTATCTGGTCAATGAAGGGTGTAGGGTAGTTGTCTTTCGGACAAGCTTGATTTACATCCATATAATCGATGCACACTCTAATTGTTCCTTGTTTTTTCATTATAGGAACAATATTCGATACCCAATCGGTTAGAGGAACCGGGTAAATAAAACCAACATGAAGGAGTTTTTCAATTTCCACCTTGATGGTAGTGGCTTTCTTGGGGTGCACCTGCCAGAGCCATTTTTGTACCGGTTTGACATCTGGATTCATCTTAATTTCGTGTTCAACTATGCTCGAGTCAATTCCTAGCACTTCATAATATGACCAAGCAAATACATCTCTAAATTATCGAAAAAAGAGCGTAATATACTTCTAGTTCTGAAGGAGAACAAGATTTGCTGACATGAATATTCTCTACAAAATCTGTTCTGGTCGAGATATTTATGGCAATAGTCTCTTCAATATTGGATAGGTTTCTCTTGGAATCCATTGTATTTACAGTATTTGACAAAAAGTCAAAAACTGATGGATGATCAAGTTCATTGGAACTATCCTCCTTACAATCCTGAAGATGGGAAGGATGGTGGTAATCTTCCCATGGTGCCCCATCAATCATCATTGACTGAACAATTCCTTTGTCTATAGAATGTACTTGCAACCAAGGATTTGAAGGGGTGTCGTATTCCTTAGACCTATCTATCCATATGCTTGATGAGTGTTGATTCGGGTTTGCCTCCCATATTGAAAACATTGATTGCTATAATATTTCTATTGGGCTTGGAGGCAATACCTGGAGATGATCCAAGTTAATATCGTTTTCGGATATCTTTTGAATAGAAGATATCACATTGTAGGTTCCCACCATTGCCACTTCCGCCAAATTGTTTGGAGGTGGTAGGGAAAATGTCCCAATTAATTTGGGGTCTTTAAGTAGGCCTACTCCGATATTTTGAAGCGAATGAGGGCTTCCATGGATCATTGGAATGCTTCCTGTAACTTGTGAATTGTTGGGGAGAAATGTTTGTTGGTCGATGACCGTAATTCATCCTTGGAAGGGAAATGTAACCTTCCTTAAGTACATCGACACAACGGCAGCCATAGCATATATCCAAGGCCTTCCCAGTAGGATGTTGTAATCGAGGTTTCCATCGATAACTTCAACATCAATTTCCACTGTTTTTCCCCCTAGTTTGACTTGCCAGTTACTCAATATCCCATATGGGGTGTATGTTCGTCCATCAAATGCTTTTAATGTCATCGATGATCTCAACAAGGGTGGAGATCCTAAAGTTTTACAGCAACTCATCGACATAATACATGTAGATGCCCCCTCATCAATAATTTTTCGATGAACAGTTTTGTTGAGGGATTCACTTAAATAAGGAAACCTAGTTGAGCTGGTAATTGAGGGTCATATACTTTGTGATTAAAGGAAACAAGATTGGAATCCGTTGGGTTAATCCCACCTATTGCTGATAATAAAGCCTGCTTTTAGGAGGGGCAATTTTGTAGTACCTCAAGTGTCGACATAACAGATGGCGATTGGGCCAGATCCTCCACTATATTATAACACTGTGCTGCTCGGGCACGAGGATTAACGTCGATTTGTGTACTACTCCCTTTGGCGGTTTTATCGTTAGTTCAGGAGTGATGGGTGGCACAACTTCAGTCGAAGTTGTTGTCGAACTACTAGGTTGATCATCCTTGTTGTTCGACATCTGTGGATTACTGTAGTCTTTATTCCTTGTTGATATCAAAGCATCATTTAGCTGCTTCAAAATAGGAAACATTAGCACTTGGGACGGGGAAGCATTATCGCTAGCAAACATATTTGTTCCTAGGTGCAGAAACGGACCAGTCAATACTGCCGAGGTTTTTGAACTCTTGAAGAATTTTCTAAGCTCAGCTTTATATGGACAATCTTTCATCCAATGATCCTCATCACATATAAAGCATGGATGACTTGGTTTCCTATCTCCAGAAGGGTTTGTAGAAGATGTTTTAGGAGATGACTCCTCTTGTTTCTTCTTCTTCCCTTTCTTTTTGTTCTTGCCTCCTGGTTGCTTGGGTTCTTTGCCTTTCTCAGTCGACACGGCATTTACTTTCGAGGCGAGAAGTTCTTCATTTGCATTTTGACTTGAAACTATAGGGCCTTCTTTGATGTAGCCTTTACGGTTTTCATGCTAGTCACACCTATCACGCCATCGCTGACATGAGAGTCTTTGTTTGATTTAGGAGGGGAGGAACGGAAAATTCCCGTCTAGGAGCATCAGGGATTTTATCGTAGAGCATGGAAGACTAAGTATAGATCAAGTCTAGATATTGTGCATGAGCAATAACTTGCTCTTCAGTGATGACTCTGTTACCGAGAATAGTGTCCACTCGGATGCTGCTATTCCCACTAAGACTAGTAGCTATCTTAGAAAAAACAAGTAAAGTCTACTTTTGTTTTCCTTTATGAAAATAGACAAGAGTAGAACAAAGGAGACCAACCTTAGTCTTGCGCTTGATTTCCTTGTTTGATTCCTCTCCTTTCTGATAGAGCTTTACTGCTTCTTCTTCATCTGCCCAGATTCAAAGATCACCCGTGGAATCACAGCAACATACTACTATCGAAGAACAAAGATCTATATACATAAATAACACAGGACTAGATGTGTGTTAACCATACAAATGCATATATAAGTGAACATACAAGAATATGGAGGAAAACTTGAATAGATTTATTAAGATGAAAAGTAGCAAGAGGATTACAACCATATGTTCTGACCCAGCATCATCCTCCAGCTAGAAATCCCTTCTTCACATCGAGTAAAGCTTATATCACCCAACACTATGAATATACACCAGAAAACCAACAATACTTCTCTACAAGATACAAGATTCCAGCCTCTAGCTCTCTGTGATGAGGGATCCATATATAGATGATTGTAGGGAGGTGAGTCATCTTCTAGGGTCTTGATTAGTGTCCTCTCTATGATAGTTCCTGCTTCCACTTGGAGAATGATGATCTCTTACTCATCCCTGGTCGAAAACAGAGAGGCAAGTGTCAAAGGGGAAGCTTCTGGAAAATTCCATGATCTTCCACCTCGCATTTTGTCCCTGCCATTTGTCCATTCCCGACCATCGTACCCTACAGAGAAGCCATTTAGTATGCATTGCACCTTGTACACTGGGAAGTTGATATGCATCGCACCCTCTGCACTGGGTTTTCAGTATGGTCCAGTTTTGACCATTTATGAGCAGATTTTAGTGGAGAACTTATAGGAGATGATGTAATAAACTAACCTTGTTCCTTTAGGCAGTGAAGCAACACTTTTAGGGAGTTAGGAGCCCTTAGTTTATGGACATTTATGATTGGGGTTGAAGTGCCCAAAAATGTCTATAACATTTGCCCCCTAAAGCATGAGGTCGTTAATCTTTCTGACGTCGGGTGAAACCCTTTACTATGAGGATTTGAAGTTTTTCCGAGCTGGGGGGTGACCTGCAATAAGATACAATAAAATATATTATTTTGACAACATTTTTTCATGATCTCACTGAGGCGGGCATTCCCATGCTCAGCTTTATAAATTCATTTTCATGTACATAGGACAGACAATCGTTTGTGTGACAGACTGATGATATGGACACATCATCCTTTGATTTGGATGATTATCTGTTCGCCAATGATGTACATTTGATGCTTTTATATTCCTAAATATATCGTAGCCCGGATGGATGAAATTAGATATGAGGTCTTCAAAACTCGTTCAATTTTCACTCGGAGTACAAGTTGATCCATGTGAAAAAATGTTCTAGAGTCGAACATGGAAAGACATCGCCTGATTACCAGCCAATGATGTAAGTTGTTAACAGGCGCGAGAGGAATCCCAATAATGACAATGACCCTCAAGGTACTATAGTACAATTTACCTGGTGTGAGCAGAGACTTGGCGTCGAACACCATGAAAAATCTCTCGGTCGAAGCCATTGATGTAAACCTGTCGCCGAAAGTGAGAAACTTGCCATTGAGGCATGCAAGCTTCAAAGTACTGAAAGGGTTGTTCCTAAGTCAACTTCTTGGATAATGAGCTGATGTCGACAAAAAGTGACCTGTCGCAGGAGGGCCTTAATGAATCCCACATCAACAACATGGAACGAAGCAAATGATTTTGGAGGTGAAAACAATCTGACGATACAAGGTTCAGGGTGGCGGTCATGATGGAATGGAGCATGAATGTATTACAGTGGGTGAGACACAGGCGAATTGCCTGAATGACTTCTCTTGAACATATCGGTGACACTGACGATGGATTGGTAGCATTAACCCCAAAGATGGATGGTGTGACGGATTAGTGGTGATGACCAGTGATCGGGAAAACCCAACCCGGCTTGGATGCCGAAGGAAAGTGCCATGTTCAAGAGCGACTTGCTACCAATAAAGCTTTTTCAAGTTTTCTTCCCAATTTTCCCCAGTCATTGCTGACCAATACCTCTTTATTTTTGTCAATCTTGAGGAGAATAACATATGCTTGTTCTATAATCCTCCCTTCGGGCGAACTTGTTGCTATATTTTAGTGAGCCTAGTGATAGTGAAACTCATTCTCGTCCATTTGGACGAGTTTGTCGCTATTCAGTTTTAACGAGTTTAACGACAAAGATAACTCGGTCCCTTTCAATTTTAGAGAGTCTGAAAGGAGCGGAAAGGAGACTCCAACGATTCTTTTTCGTCATGTAATCCCTTAAGTCCGAAAAAGCATAAAATAATACAAAAGGGATGAATTTTCGATAGCTTTAATGAGCCGAACAAGACAAGCACTCGATCTTTTTGTGTAATAATCCCTCAGGTCCAAAAAGATTAAAATCTAGAGGAGGGATAGCACTTCCGATGACTTTAATGAGCTAGAGGGGCCAATCGCTCGGCAATCTTCTCATATTTTATGAGTCAGTTGAAAAGAGCTTAAAGGAGACTTGTTTTCGAGGAACGAGTGATGATTTTGGGTAGCAGTTGATTCCAGGTAAGGTTTAGAATTTTCCAATCACGGTAGTGTCACAAGGATGGCTAATAGAATCACTCTTCGCAGATGTTCTTCGAAAGGGTAAACAATCAAATGGAGGTGAATGATTGGCTAAAAATAGAGTGGAGGTGATGATGAGAACACGACCAAGGCTCAAAAGCTGGTGATAAGGCATTCACAATGGTTATTTACCGGTTCTTTTTTTAATGAGCTTAAACTCTGGGGGAAACATTTTCTCATGACTTATGTTTATTTTTTAATGAGCTTGAACTATGTGCTAAAACTTCTCATGATAATGGTCATTGAGTCTTTGATTCACCATTAGCATTTTGTTCTTTCAAAGATTGTACTACATGTTCATTTGCTTCGTCAAACCGATTAGAAATGAAAACATATGCTTGATAAATGAGTTAAGAACACTAATATTTTACTCGAATTACGTGCATGGTAAATTAAAAGTAACTTTTACCTCTCATTTTACCATTTCATTTGAATTTGGTTTGTTGGAGCTCTGGAGGTGCTTTCCCCCCGATTTTCACCAGCTGATTCCGGGAGATTCTGTGGACGATTCCTGACGCCACTTGGACCAGGTGGGAGCTAAACTTGTGCTCTTCAATTGTATTCTTTTCTTTTTGAACTCTGAGCCTGTTTCCTTGCTCTACTGAGCCTCTAGGGTTTGAAGAACTCGCCCTGGCACCATCGCACCCTTCCTTAATCGAAAGGTGCGATGCATACTGGTCTTCTCACTGACTAGTTAGTATGCATCGCTCCCAGTACACTTACTAGGGTGCGATGGGTGCAAGGAGGAAACTCTTTTCACAGTTTTCTCATAGATTTTTGCCTGTTTTTTACCAAATGAAGATCCTGACTCTTCTCTTTTTTGTTTTTCAGAGATTCATCGGAGAAAAATGGTTGTTACATGGCGAGAACGCGAGCATGAAGAAGAGGACGCTATTGTTTTACATGATCCGGGCACAATAGCTGCATTGCAGAACTGTGGCTTGTTGAAATTTTTTCGTATCTCTAGCATGAGGCAACAAATCAGCTTGTTGCAATATTTCCTCAATGCCTGGGATCCTATCAACCAAGTGTTCCAGATTAGGGGCAAATCGATCCCCTTGACTACCGTGGATATCTATTTTCTAACTGGTTTATCGAGGCATGGTTCCCCTCTCTCATTATCAGGCTTCGCCCGTGGGGGTGAGTCCATGAGGGACTACATTCACCGGCACTGCAGAGAGGGATCTCAACCGAGTATGGACGACAAGATCAATATCCAAGATGTCACTGACTGGCCCTTATGGACCATTCTGTTCACTTTTTATAGAGTGGCTGATAGTTTTGCTCTTCACATAGCTAACAGGTCTTACATGCAGTATGCTTTGGAATGCCTTGAATCGAAGGTGTTCAACTGGTGTGATGAAGTACTCTCTGTGATGAAAGAACAACTGACCAAGGTGAAAAGTGGAAGATCCAAGAACTTCAGCTATGGTTCTATTTTGACTGCTTTCGCTTTGGAGAGAATCCCACTGATGCAACCGCAATACATATCACTTGGCCTACCTCCACCGACTGAACCACATATGCAGAGATGGGTTGACCTCATGTCTTGGCATGCTGGCTAGCCTCAGATTTATTTTTTTGAAACTTTCTACGAGTGGTTCGATCGTCAGGAGATGGTTTATGCTAGGTTTCCATATGTTGGCATGGATTTCCGGGGTGACCCAGATTTGGTGCTGCCGGCCGGCGAGCAGTGGGGTGCTATGGGTAAGTCTTCTGACCATATCTCTGTTCATTGTTCTTTATAATGTTCTTTTGCCAAGAAAAATCAAAACTCATGTGCTCATGCAGATATTGGACCAGTTTGACCTGCAGTATGCCACAGAGACCCAGCGGCTGCTCCAACAGGAGAGGCTGTTGGGAGGGCCATCCTTCGCGACCTTGACGTGGTTGAGACTCTTTCAGCACTATAGGACCAGATCAAGGGTCTTACCCTTGGTATCGCGGATGTGAGGACCGATGAGCTGCCTCTGTGGTTGCAGCGACATACTACTGAAGTGCCGAGTCTATGGACTAGGATTTTACGCATGATTGCACAGGAGGTGACTTGCTATCACCAGCATCATTATACTAGGGTGCCCCCTAGCATTTTGAGTTTTGGGTCATTTGACCGATTTTGTCTTGGTTACAGAACATTATGTATAAACTATAAACAATTATGAATATATTTTTGATTTTTAGAGCTTTATTTTGGTTAAGTTACATGATCCTGCTGCATATATTGATGTGATGCTTCTTTTTATAAATGTTGCAAATGTCTATCTAACACATAATTTGCTAATGAGTCTATTAATGTGTTTAAACTTCTGGAAATATGTTGATATTGGATGAAATCGAACTATCTTTCCAAAATTTTGACTCTTAGGAACATGCGATAGATCGCTGGATTCCATACGGAGTAGATGCCGGTGAGTTGTAGAATGACGAGCTGTGAGTCTAGCCTGACGACAAGTCAGCATATGCCATGTGTGATGGCATCAGAGAGGAGTTCTATCAATGCACTATATTTAGCGATATTGTTCATCGACCGACCAATACATACCCCTCTGAAACTTACTAACTCGCCGCTTGGATTGAAAATGGCCCATGCCGCAGAAGACAGGTTCCGCGAACTACGACTTGCTCCATCGGCATATCCAACGAATGATTCCAATAGGTTCGACATCTGCAACAAATGCAAAAAGTGGATTACCTAACCAAAATAAATGATCTTGGTGAAAACAAAAATGTAACAAAAGCATGAGGATTACTACGCGGAATTAGGCATAGTAATGCTTGAGGTACAACCCATTGTGAGGTTGCGCCAGTGGAATCCCGTCATAGTCCATCAACTCGTAGGCTCCTTTTGCTAATACACGTTTAACAATATAAGGACCCATCCATAATGATTTGAATTTCCCTGCTCCCAACTTATCGGGTTCCTGGTCGTAAAGTAAGACCAGGTCACCTTCTGAGAAGACGCGAGGTTCGACATTCTTGTCGAACTGTGCTTTGACTCATTTCTTATGAGCTTCGTTAGCTGAAGCTGCATCACGGCAAGTTTCATCCAATTGGATTAGTTCCAAGAAACGAGCCTCTTCTTTTGAGGTTCCAGGGAGAAGGTCGACTGCGAGTTTGAGGGACGAGATTTCATATTGAACAGTTAAGATTGCTTCTAGACCGTAAACAAGTTGAAAAGGTGTGGACCCGGTCGCATTTCTTAAAGATGTCCGGTATGCCCACAAGGCTGAGTATAGGATCAGGTGCCAATCCCGTTTGTGGACTCCGATCAACCTTTGCAGCATGTTCTTTAGGACCTTGTTGATCGCCTCAACCTGTCCATTAGCTTGCAGACAATACGGAGTAGAGCTGTCGTGGGACAATCCTAATTTGGCAGCCAACTCAACCATCATGTGATTGCGAAAATTCGATCCATGATCTGTGACTATGGCCTGTGGAACGCCGAATCTGGAGACTACGTGATTAAAAAAGAAAAGGGCAGCCGTTTCGCCGCTATTGTTTAATGTAGGCATCGCCTAAGCCCATTTGGTAAAATAGTCTACTGCGACTATGATATACCCATGCCCCCCAGCTGAGGTGGGGTTACAAGTCATGAAATCTATGCCCCATTTGGCGAATGGCCCAACAACTACTACTGGTTGTAGCGGTGCAGGTGGTCTTCTGGTTTTGCTATTGACAATTTGGCAAGAATGACAACTTCTAACTGTGGTTATGCAATCTTTGAACATTGTTGGCCAAAAGTATCCTACTCGCAAATTTTTTTGCGCCGTAGCATAACCAGATTGATGCCCCCCACATGCGCTTGAATGATAAGCATTTAGGGCTTTTTCGGCCTCCTCATGGGTGAGGCACCTCCGCAGAACTGTATCGATACCACGACTATAAAGGGTATCACCGACGATCACGTAGTCTTTCACTTGGTATCGAATACATCATTGTTCGGAGTGTGAGGTATTAGACCTATATGTTTGTGTCTAAAGATAGATGATTATATCTCCATATTACAGATCACTTGAAGATATTAGAAACAAATTTTCATCCACGATTGCTTCTTCGTATATGGGAGATCATATAATAACTCCGCGAATACCAGGGCTTTATTTGATTTGGATTTTTTGAATTCCAGATCAAACTCTTGTAGAATTGCTATCCATTTTGAATATTTTCCCCCCAGCAACTATCGCGACAATATATAAGTCATGGGGTTGCAATATGATAAAATGGTAGTTTTTTTTAAGAGGACGTAGTGTCGAAATCTCTGTATCACTTGAACAGCTGTGAGGGCGAGCTTTTCAACGTAGGAGTATTTCATTTCTGTATCATTTAAGTTTCGGCTTAAATAATATATAGGATGTTCAATTCCATTGTCTTCTTGAACTAAAACCATTGCTATGGTCGTATCTGCTGCAGTGAGATACAGGTTAAAGTATTTTTGATAATCAGAAGCATACATTAATGATGCTTGTATTAGAGATTGCTTTAAAGCATCAAAGGAAGCCTGTGTGACCTGATCCCAAATGAAGAGTACTACTTTTTTCAATAGACGAGTATAACCTTTAGCTAGTTCGGCGTAATTTGGAATGAACCTCCTAAGGAAGTTTGCTTTCCCTTGGAGTTTCTGAATCTAAAGAAAGTTTGAAGGTGGAGGCAAATCAATGATTGCCTGAACCTTGCATGGGTCGAGATGAATCCCATCCTTTGAGACCACGAAGCCAAGTAAACGATTAGAACTGACACAAAACATATATTTGTGCGGATTGAGTCGTATCTTGTAGTGTCGGCAACGTAGAAATATCGCTCTCAAATGGTGCGGATGATCGGTCCGCTTTCGCGAATGAGCTAGGAGATCATTGAGATATGGTTGAACGATGTTTTCGATGTCATGGAAAGCATAGTTCATTGCTCTCTGAAAAGTTTCCCTTGCGTTCTTCAAACCAAAGGGTAGCTTGCGATATGTGAATGTGCCCCACAAACAAATGAATGCAGTATTTGACTGGTCCTGTGGGCGGATATTTATTTGATTATACCCGGAAAATCCATCCATAAATGAAAAGATTTCGCATCCGTCACATTCATCAATTATTTGGTCAATAAAGGGTGTAGGGTAGTTGTCTTTCGGACAAGCTTGATTTACATCCCTGTAATCGACATACACTCTAATCGTTCCTTGTTTTTTCATTACAGGAACAATATTTGATACCCAATCGGTCAGAGGAACGGGGTAAATGAAACTAGCATGGAGGAGTTTTTCAACTTCTGTCTTGATGGTAACGGATTTCTTGGGGTGCACCTTCCGTAGCCGTTGTCGTAATGGTTTGACATCTGGATACATCTTAATTTCATGTTCAACTATGCTCGAGTCAATACCTAGCATTTCATCATATGACCAAGCAAAGACATCTCTAAACTCACGAAAGAGAGTGTTATATATTTCCAGTTTTGAAGAAGAACAAGATTTGCCAACATGAATATTCTCTACAACATCTATTTTGGTTGGGATATTTATGGCAGTAATCTCTTCGATATTGGATAGGTTTCTCTCGGAATCCACCGTATTTACAGTATTTGTCAGAAAGTGAAATACTGAAGGATGGTGTAGGTTGCTGGAATTATCTTCTTTCCAGTTCAGAAGATGGGAACGATGGTGGTAATCTTCCCATGGTGCCCCATCAATCATCATCGATTGAATGATTCCTTCGTCTATAGAGTGTACTTGTGACCAAGGATCTTAAGGGGTGCCATATCCCTTAGACCTATCTATCCAAACGCTTGATGAGTGTTGATGCGGTTTTGCCTCCCATGCTGAAAACATTGATTGCTATAATATTTCTAGTGGGGTTAGGGGCAAAACTTGTAGATGATCCATTTTAACATCGTTTTCTGACATCTTTTGAATGGAAGATATCATATTGCAGGTTCCTACATTAGCCACTTCCGCCAAATTTTTTGGAGGCGGTAGGGTAAAAGTTCCCATTAATGTGGGGTCTTTTAGTAGGCCTACTCCGATATTGTGAAGTGTGCTAGGGCTTCCATGGATCATCGGAATGCTTCCCACAACTTGCGAACTATTGGGGAGAAAAGTTTGTTGGTTGATGATTGTAATTCCTCCTTGGGAAGGAAATGCAATTTTCCTAAAGTAGGTTGACACAACGGCTGCCATGGCATATATCCAGGGTCTTCCCAGTAGGATGTTGTAATTGAGGTTTCCGTCGATGACTTCAACATCGATTTCTATTGTTTTTCCCCCCAGTTTGACTTGCAAGTTACTTAATATTCCATATGGGGTGTATGTTCGTCCATCAAATGCTTTTAATGTTGTGGACGATCACGACAAGGATGGAGACCCTAGAGTTTTCCAGCAACTCATCGACATGATACATGTGGATGCCCCCTCATCAATAATTGTTCTATGAATAGTTTTCTTGAGGGATTTCACTTGAATGAGGAAAGCTAGTTGAGCTGGTAACTGAGGGTCATATCCTTTGTGATTAAAATATACAAGATTGGAATCCATTGTGTCAATCCCACCTATTGCTGATCATAAAGCCTACTTTTGGGAGGGGTGATTTTGCAGTACCTTAAGAGTCGACATCGTGGATGGCGATTGGGCTAAATCCTCCACTATATTATAGTGTTGTGCTGCTCGGGCACGAGGATTAAACGTCGATTTGTGTACTACTCCCTTTGGTGGTTTTATTGTTAATTCAGGAATGATGGGTGGCACAACTTCGGTCGAAGTTGTTGTTGAACTACCAGGTTGATCATTATCCTTGTTGTTCAACATCTGTGGATTCCCGTAATCTTTACTCCTTGTCGATATGAGAGCATCATTCAATTGCTTTGAAACTGACAACATTAGCATTTGGGACGGGGAAGCATTTTCATTAGCAACCATATTTGTTCCTGGGTTCGGAAACGGATCAGTCAATATAGCCGAGGTTTTTGAACTTTTGAAGGATTTTCTAAGTTCATCTTTATATGGACACTCACTGGTCCAGTGATCCTCGTCACATATATGACATGGAGTTCTTGGATTCCTATTCCCAAAAGGGTTTGCAGAAGATTTTTTAGGAGACGAGTCCTCCTGGTTTTTCTTCTTCCCTTGTTTTTTCTTCTTGCCTCCTGGTTACTTGGGTTCTTTGCCTTTGTCTGTCGACACGGCATTTACTTCTGAGGCTAGAAGTTCTTCATTTGCATTTTGGCTCGAAACCGTGTGGGCCTTTTTCGACGTAGCCTTTGCGGTTTTAGTGATTTTCGTACCTATCACGCGATCGGCGGCATGAGAGTCTTTGTTTGATTTAGGAGGCGGAGGAACGGAAAATTCTGGTCTAGGAGCATCAGGGATTTTATCGTAGAGCGTGCCAGACTGAGTATAGATCATGTCTAGATATTGTGCACGAGCAATAACTTGCTCTTCAGTGGCGACTCCTCCCTTTCCCACATCTTCTGTAATAGCAAGTAACAGAGACTTAATAAACCATTCAGCCAATAGCTGATCAGGAACATATGTTTTTACCATTCTACGACGACGTCGCCATTCATGAATATGATTGGATATGTGAGTGGCCGTAATTTGTCTAAAATTGGTAAGTAGTTCGGTTCCTGTTTCGTACCTTATAGGTAACTAAAAATGGGTTAAAAAGGTTGTGGCTAGGGTATTGAAGTTATCAAATGAAGCTCTAGGCAATTTGATATACCACTTTGCTGCTGGACCAGTTAGCGTTCGTTGAAAAAGGTGAAGCCTGATCGAATCATCATTGAGAGTGTTTGATGAACACCATAGATGAAAGGTCATCACATGATTCAATGGGTCTTCACCTTGATTTCCATTAAATTTAGGAATATCAGATGGAAGTTTATGCAGAATCGTCGGCCACCAAGGGGTGTAGGCACTTGGATCGTTCGTTAGTCGACTTAGATCCAGTAACTCTAAAGTTGCACAAAAGGAAATTGCTGATTTAGGCTTGGTTGAGCATACCCAGGATAAGATGAAATCGTTTGAGTGGTTGGTCTTTGCATACCAGCATAATGCATTTGATGTTGGTAACTTTGGTAAGGTTGATGGGCATAACCATTATGATATGGTTGATACGGCTGCCCATTACTTGCAAAGACTTGTTGCTCATATCCTTGGTAAGCTTGCTGGAATTGCGGTTGTTGGTATTGCACCAGCCATGGTTGTGAAGCCATGGGCTGTTGTCTAGTACTGACTATTTGACCAAGATGGGGGTTGGCATTCCCCATTTGAACCTGTGCCATTCCACTAGTTGGTGATTGCAGTTGTGTCGTAGGTACAAGAGATTGTTGCATTACAACTTGCGAAACTTGAGGTTGGCATACAAATGGTAATGCTTGTACTTGCGATACTACCACAATAGCCGGCGTAGTGGATATATTTGTCATAGGTAAACTTTGTTGCATTGAGCATACAACTCTTGGTTGTTGAGGCAGGATTGGCACCCAACCGCTAGTTGTGATTCCAGCATAACCCAAATTTTTTTGTGAACTCATGTATGGTTGTCCTTTCGAGGAAGGCAATGAAAGGGTATAAGGTACTCCATATGACGATAATCTAGTACTCAAAGGAATGATTTGCCTTTGGGGACCAGTTTTCCCAAATTGACCTTGTGAAGGATCAATTTGTTGAGACTCAACATAAGAGATTCTAGATATAATTCCAGACGAACAAACGGGAATAGTCCATACTGTAAAAATATCCCCTGCATGGACTCCATCCAGTGATTGAGAGCTGGTTGGGATAGATGGCACGCCGATGAACATTGTCAGAGTAGCAGAAGGAGCTTCTGCTACTGCTGTGTCGGGTAACACAGTCCTTGATGTCGACATTTGTTCTGAGATATTAAGCCTATCCAAAAGATTCCTTAGCGATTCTTCAGGAACTTCTGATGGCGGGTGAATATCTTCTGATGAAGAAGGATATAGGGTGATCCCAACTCCAAGTTGCGTTGGAGTGTTAGATGGAGGATCTTACACAATCTCTTCTATGGCAATCAATCCGGGAGGAAGTGGCAGACCGTTAGGTTCGTAAAATATTTCTGGTGTTGAAGAAGATATAAGTTCTGTAGCAACAGACGGTTGGGGAGTAACACCTTCTGAATAAGCTGTAGATGGAGCCGGTTCAGGAATGGAAGTGTTTGCCATCACACTAGGATTAGTTGTAATGTCCTTTTGTTGTTGTGGAATTTATTCTGTAGAGGCAGGGATACCAGAAATGTTCGGAGTAACCGGAGTCTCTGAGGATGTTGGAGTGCTTTCTCCAACCAACCTAGTTGACTTTGATCCGGTCAGACAAGTTTGTTTTGTCCAGAATGGTTTCGCTTCCAGAGTCAACGAAGGTTGGCTCGTAAGTCTCCGCGAACGACGGGGTTTTGATTGACTTTCTTCCACAATTGCTGATTACTTGATCGACTCAAAATAAAAGGGAATTTTTTTTTCTTCGAATTAAATGAATTTTAGACGCTTTGACACACCTTGTTTTTTTCAATTTTAAAGAGTCAAGAAAAAACAAAAGATGACTCTAGTCGTCTTCGATCTTTATTGAGCCTAAAGTGACAAGTGCTCAGAGGACCTTTTCCTTTAAGGAGTCTGAAAAGGAGGAAAATGGACTTCTCTAGAGATCTAGTGTTACCGGGAATAGTGTCCACTTGGATACTGCTATTCCCACTAAGACTGGTAGCTATCTTAGAAATAAACAAGTAAAGTCTACTTTTGCTTTCCTTTATGAAAACAGATAGGAGTGGAACAAAGGAGACCAACCTTAGTCTTGCGCTTAATTTCCTCTCCTTCCTGATGGAGCTTTGCCACTTCTTCTTCATCTGCCCAGCTTCAAAGAGCACCTGTGGAATCACAGTAACATACTACTATCGAAGAACAAAGATCTATATTCATAAATAACATAGGACCAGATGTGTGTTAACCATACAAATTCATATATAAGTAAACATACAAGAATATGGAGGAAAACTTGAATAGCTTTATTAAGATGAAAAGTAGCAAGAGGATTACAACCATATGTTCTGACCCAGCATCATCCTCCAGCTAGAA
>APFE030918012.1:0-18486 GCA_000404065.3 Pinus taeda
ATGGCAACCCTTGACAGGGATTATTAGTTAAAATATCCTAATCTTCTAAGAAATATATAATACAAAAATTAAATACAATGAGGGGCAGCAGGCTCCCCTAAAAAGACATAATATGAATCTGCCATGCAAGTGGCCTTGAAATGCTCTTTAGAAATAGGTTGTTGGTACAAACGGAGTCGATACCCATTCACTAACAATGGTGTTCTAGAGTCATCAATTGTCAGGAGCCTTACTGTACCATTTGGAAAAACAGTATCTATCTCATAAGGTCCCAAGCACCTTGTTCGTAGTTTTCCTTGAAAATTTTCAAAGCGAGAGTCATACAATAGAGCCCAATTACCTTTCTGGAACTGCTTATGCTTAATGGTTTTATATGCCACCTGGTTCTTTGCTATTGTATCATAGTTGTTTGATGGATGGCATCCAACCTTTTTTCATCCAATTCCTGAAGCTGCTGCAACCTAGTTGTGTGTGCATCAGTCAAGTCAAGGTTAACGGCTAAAGCAATCCTTAAGGTTTTAATTTCAAATTCCACAGGAAAAACAACACTTTTACCATAAACTAATTCATAAGGTGAAAAACCTGTAGTATTCCTCCAGATAGTTCTGTAAGCCCATAATGCTTCAAGCAACCTTTGAAACCAATCCTTTCTATTCTCCTTTACTGTTTTTGTTAAAATGGTTTCTATGACTTTATTTGTACTTTCCACCTGCCCATTGGTTTGGGGGTGATAAGGTGTAGTCATTTTATGATTAGTATGATATTTCTGAAGTGTAGCTTTAAAGCCATGGGAGTTGAAATGAGGTCCTCCATCTGTGACTAGCTCTCTAGGCACTCCAAACCTAACAAAGATTTCTTCAAATAGAAAGGTTAACACAGATTCCTCATTAGCTCTAATAAGTTCCTTAGCTTCCATCCATTTAGTCATATAATCTGTGCAAACCAATATGTAAACTCTTTGATTGGATGGGGGATTGATAGGTCCTATAAAATCTAGAGCCCATATTTCAAAGGGTTCAAGTATTACCTGGGGGTTCAATGACATTTCATCTCTATGATTAGGTTGGCCCATTCTCTGACAACTATCACAGGCCCTCACATATTTCTTCGCATCCTTAAAAAGTGAGGGCCAGTAATAACCCATCCTGAGAACTTTATGTGTTGTTCTCTTATCAGCAAAATGCCCTCCACATGGACCATCATGACAAGCCTTCAATATGTCGTAAACCTCATCTTCTCTAATGCGTCTCCGAATTTCCTGATCAAGTCCTGTATGAAAAAGACACCCACTTATCCAGCTGTACCGAGCAATTTGTTGAATGATTTTTCTTTTTTCTCTGTGTGACAGGTGTGATGGTAGCTTCCGTACAACTAAATAATGGCAATGTTTGCATACCAAGGTGAGTGAGCAGATACTGCAAATAAGTATTCATCAGGGAAGGAATCATCTACTGGAGTATTATCATCAATTTTTATCTGAGAAAGAAAATCACCAACTACATTTTCTTTACCTAGTCAATCTACAATTGTAATATCAAATTCTTGTAGTAATAATAACCATCTAGTAACTCGAGCATCTGTAACAGATTTATTCATTAAATATTTAATGGCCAAGTGATTAGTATGAACAAAAGTAGGATAACCAGTAATATAATGTCAAAACTTATTAATAGCATAAATGACTGCTAAAAATTCCTTCTCAGTAACCATGTAATTAAGTTCAGCAGGGGTCATATTCTTACTAATGAAATAGATAGCATAAGGAAGATTATTTTCTTCTTGACCCAAGACAGCCCCAATTGCAGTGTCTGAAGCATCAGAGGATATATGAAAGGGCAATGTCCAGTCAGGTCCCCTTAGAATAGGAGCTGTAGACAACTCACGCTTAAGTTCATCAAATGCTTTTTGGGAATCATCAGTCCACTTGAATTCAGCATTTTTCTTAAGTAACACAAACAAAGGAAAATTAATTTTAGAAAAATCTTTAATAAATCTTCTATAATATCCAGCATGTCCTAAAAAACTTCTTACCTCAGTTTGTGTTCTGGGGATAGGAAGAGTCTGAATTACCTGTATTTTAGATGGATCAACTTGAATCCCTAGGAATGAAATGAAGTGTCCCAATACAATTCCTTCATTCATCATCATATGACATTTTTTAGTACTTAAGGCAAGATGGGCTTCTATGCAATGTTTAAGTACTTTCTCAAGGTTTTGTAGTGCATCCTCGAAAGTCACAACATAAGGAGTAAAGTCATCCATAAATATCTCCAAAGAGTCATTAAGCATATCAGAGAAAATTCCTATCACTGATCTTTGAAATGTTGCTGGAGCATTACATAGTCCAAATGGAAGAACTTTATAGGCAAAAGTCCCCCATGGACTGGTAAAAGTGGTCTTATCCTGGTCTTGGGGTGCAATTTTGATCTGGTTATATCAGCTAAAACCATCTAAAAAGGAAAGAATCTCTTTCATGACAAACTCTCTAGCACCTGATCAATAAATGGCAAGGGGAAATGATCTTTTTGAGTAGCTTTGTTTAAGGCTCTGTAATCTACACATACTCTCCATTTCTCGTTTTTCTTAGGTGCTATTACTAATGGGGAAACCCATTCACTGTCAGATATAGGGTATATAAACCCTGAATTAAGCAGTTTTTGAAGTTCTTCTTTAACAATTTCCCTTAGATTGAGGTTCATTAGTCGTTGGGGTTGACAAACTGGTCGAGACCCCTCCTTGATATAGATACGATGAGTACATAACTCAGGAGAGATCCCCCTCATATATATGTAGTCCCATGCGAATGCTTCCTTATTTTCACGAAGTAACTTCATTAACTGTTGTGTTTCAGTATCTGTCAAGTTAAGGTTTATATTCAATGTTTTGCCAGGTTCGATTTCCACTGTTATACTCTTGGAGGGAGTATCATTTGATGTTTGAGATAGATTTTCAGATTTAAGGTTTTACTGCGTTTCAGGTTCCAAAATTGCAGTTAACTGATCATAAGTTTCAGAGGTAACCGAGGAGGGTTCAGAAATAAAGTTACTAATTACTTCATCCTCAATCGTGTCTTTAAAATTTAAGGCTTGTCCAATGGTCAAAATGCATTGAGTGTCCTCATCATCATAATCTAACCATACAGAATTATCATTGTTAATTATGGGTGTAGCATGAGGGTAGAGAGTGAGCTGCTTAGTTTCAGATCCATTAGAAATTGTCATTGAGCCTGATCTACAGCTAATAAAGGCATTTGCCGTAGCTAGCCAGGGTCTCCCCAAAATCAGTGGATGCCCCCCCAACTTTGTTTTAGTCTGTAACACAACAAAGTCGGCTGGGTAGTTCCAAGATTCGACTAAAATTATTAGTTCTTCAATAATCCCTTCTGGTTTGATTGTGGAATGGTCAACAAGCTTTAGAATAGTTGGTGTCTCTCTAATTACATTCTTCAGCTGTAATAACTGTGCAGTTTCAAGGGTCATAATATTTATGGCAGCACCTAAGTCTACCAAAACTCTAGAAACAAAAGTTTTTCCAGCCTGTACTGTAACTGTAGGATGACCAGGATCATCATATTTTACAGGAGGGGTTTTTCCTGTCATTAGAGCAGTTAGATCACCCATCACATGAACTGTAAGGGGATCTTTAGCTTTTCTTCCAGGTTTCTTAATGCAAATGTCTCTAACAGTTCTAGCATAAATTGGTACATCTCTAAGTGCTTGCAAAAGTGGAATTTTAACATACAGATTCTGCAATTCCCCTAGAAGGTTAAAAGCAAGCGACTCAGGTGTCTTAGTGAGAGCTAAACGCTTAGGGAATGGCGGCTCTGTTGTTTCAGAAGTTTTATTAGAGAGTGGCTCAACTGTTTCAGCAGCCTTATTGGATGATTTATCTTTTTCTGTCTCTTCTTTATCAGAGTCAGAAGAAGTAATATCATCAATAATAGGCTCGACTATTCTCCCAGACCACAAATGAATGTCATTACATTGCATAGGGAAAATAGGCTGGTTCTGAATATCGATGACTTTCACAGCTTTATTATTATTATTAGGATTGGGGTTTGGCTGTACAGGCAGTTGGGGTCTCATTGTCTGGTTATTTGGTGGAGCATTTGATGGCAGAGAGAGAGATTGTTGATACTGAGGGAATTGGTCTAGAAATGGGATTTGTTGAGCTTTTCAGCTTGGGTTCCAATGATTAAAATAAGATTGTTGTAGAGACCAGGGATTCCACATTGTAGGATCCATAAAGGGAGGGTTTGTTTGCTGCATGGGTGGGAAGTTCATTTGGTTGAAGGGTGGATATTTCATTTGATTTAAGGGCGGGTAATTTGCTTGAAAAGAAGGATAATTATTCCAACGATTAAATGGCATATTAGAATTTGTACCTTGTCCTCGTGGTTGCCATTGCCTCCTCTGTGTCAACAAGTAAACTGCTTCAGCTTCTTCTTCAGTTGGTTGCAGTGTTGCTTTTATTCCTGGTAAAGAAGGGCATTGTTGAGTCTCATGGTCCTTCTCGCAAATAGTGCAAATTGGTACCTTGTCCAGTGGGCATTCCCTTAGTGGGTGTTTTTCTCTGCATTTAGAGCAGAAAATGGCCAAAGCAGCTTCTGCCTCTGCCTGCTTCTTTTTAACCTGCAAGGTATCAATTTGTGAAGCAAAAGAGCTTAACATTTCAGTTTTAAATTCTTCAAGTAAATTACCTATTTCAGCTCTTGTTTCTCCTCCACTAGCTGATTTTTGGACTCTTGAGTATGTATTATCCCTGTTTTTTGGTCTGTTTACTGCTCCTCTTGAACATCTCTTACAGAGGTTGACAATCTCATCATATTATTCCTTAGATATATCCCCTTTACCAAGCATATTCAACATGTCTAAACAGTCATCCCGTACCCCTTTCAACAGTATTGACTTAAGAATATCCTTACTCATATTAGGGTGATCAGATCTTTGCAAATTGTATTGTAATCTCTCCACGAAATATTCTAAGTTTTCGTCCTCCTTCTGAGCCATCTTAAATAGTTCCTCCTTTCTTTCTCTTGTCCCACAGTAATCTTGATATTTGGCCAGAAACTTCTCCTTCATCTAGTACTGCCATGTTGTGATCACATGTCCTCCTAGGCTTATGAAACATCTTAGTGCATTTCTTTTTAATGTCGCTAGAAATAACTTTAACTTTTGAGGATTAGTGACATAATCATAACTTCTACACAATATATCAAACTCAAACAGAAATTCATCAGGGTCTTCAGATGATAAACCATGGAAATTAGGTAGGGCTGAGAGTGGGATGTTCTTCATAGGAGTTGCCCCTCTGGGAAGATCCTCAATAGGGAATTCCAAAGTGGAGAGATAATTCTCGCCTCTTCCTTCTCTTCGTCCCCCACCAAAGAGTCCTTCATTGTTTCCGTCCATTGGTTGTTCCCATGTTTCACTTGCCCGATCTTCAGCGCTTTCTATTGGGCTTTCAATATTCTGAACTGGTTCCTCAACTTCAATATCTTCTATTGGTTCTTCAATGTCTTCCACTGACTCCTCAGTTTGTTCTACTGTTTCTTCGGCCCTTTTAGGTCCCACTACTTCCTCCGTTTCGTAGTCCGTTTGGAGAGAGTGTTGAGTTTGTGGCCTCCGGGAGCTTATCCTCTGAGACGTTTCAGCTTTTGAAATGATGTCGTCAATGAAATTTTTCCTTCTCCCTCTGCCTTTTCCCTTGCCACCTGTGGGATTAGTTTTCCTGCATCCTCTCATGCATCCTGTACATCTAAAAGAAAATCATTAATGCTCTTAAAATCTACGGTCGCCTTCCCTGAGAACGGCGCCAAAATGTTGGTCACTTTAATTGCTGATTAAAGTGCTACATAAATTGTCAACCCAGGGAAGTCTGGTTATTTCAAAGGTGACTGCGTACTATATGTACTCAATCTTAAAAGCACTAAAAGTTGTAGTACAAACGAATCACACCTTTCTTTAATAACTAAAGCTCCACTTTGTGCTACAGTAAATATACTCTATTCTAAATATCTATTAAGTGATGCTTAAATTCATTCAAGGAATAATTCAACATAAAGGAATAAATCTGCAAAGGAAAACAATGGCTATGCTGTAACAGAGAATCAAGACCATGGTCCCAGGACAGGAACCTTCAGCACCTGCCTCTGTTTATCTAGCTCACCGATTCACTCTGTAAACGTAATCATCGGTGAGACACTCATGAAATAACTTTAACCAATGCAACAATCGATTAAGAAAGGAGCAGAGTTTCAGCAAAGGTAAAACAATATCCAGAAAATAGTACTTGTTAACAAGGTATGAACAAAATCCACACTCAACACACTGCAGAGAAATATAATGGGTGAACCTTGTGATGAAGGTGGGCCCTGTGCTTCTCACAAGATTCCCCGGGAGACGAGAACTAGAAAAAGATTTTCAAAACAAGAGTTTTATTCATCCATCAATATGTCATGTTACAAAAAGAAAAGATTCTAGTCCTGTCTCTTCAACTCAACCTTTTACACAGTCTGTTCCTCCCCTTCTAATGTAGATGTCTCCTCTTTATAAAGAAGAGACATCTATTACAAAAGATTTACATTGCAAAATTTTGTTTAATCCATTATACAAAAATAGGGAAATTAGTTTCCCGTCAAAAAAATGTTGTTACAGCAATACTGTCTTTAGATCATGGACATTACATCCAATGTAACAACTTCCTCGGTGATCGATCTGGTTCATCTGTTGCTATCAAATTTGGAACGCAAATCTCAACTGTTTCAGCTTCGAGATTTGCGTGCCGTTCTTGCTGTTTCAGCAACTGAAAAAATAGTCTTGCAAATTCCGGGCAGTTTCAACAACGCGGATTGCACATCATTCTTTAACTGTTTCAGCAACTAACAATTCAAATATTAACTATGAAGATAGCATGATTATATGTTAAATAATTAAACGTATAGTGATGAGAAGAATCGTTGCATACCTTTGGAATAATTGAGTCAAAACACTAATAAGGACTTTCAAATGTGGGTTGAAAAGGGTAACATTATAATAAAATGTATAGTCAGAAAGAGACAAAATGAGGTTCTAACAACGATCTTTGGTCATGTGTCCTGATGCTCCACTATATGTCAGCCACATGTCATCATCATTTGCAAGGGACCCTGTCAAAGCGGAATAATAGAAGAAATCCTTTTCACTTTTGGTCTTCTTTAGTTTTTCATCTTCCTCTTGAAATGTCTATATTCTTGACAAACATAACATTGTCTCTTTGATAATTCTTTCTTCTTCTTAAAGGAAGAAGATCCCTTTCCTAACTTCTTCTTTCCCTTGTTCTTGAAGCGAGTTGCAAGGGCTTGGACTTCATCTTGACGATCTCTGGTCATCAATTTTGCTTCTTCTTGAGCACACGATGTCCATAGTTGTTCAAATAAATGAGCTTTCTTCCAACTGCTTATACCCACTGCAAAAGCATCCCATGATCTAGGAAGACCATTAAGTGTTGTAATTACTAGTTCTTGATCAGGAATGGATTCTCCAATTGCTTAGATCCGATCTCTTATTTGAGAAGATTTTACGAAGTAAGAAACCATGGTATCGTCATCAATCATCTTTGTATTTCGTAGTTCATTCTTCACGCTCACGATTGACCAACGCTCTTGATAGTGTAGAGATTCATTAGGTCCTCGTACATCTTCTTTGAAGTATCAAGTTTTGCAATGTAGGGAATCGAATGATCCCTAATGGAGTCTACTATAATGCTCATATCATTGATGTCATCTTCCTTGAACTCCGCTTTACCTTCATCGTCTTCTGGTTCGGTCATTTTCTCGATAACGATATCCAAAACCTTGTCCTTGGCAAGAAGAATATCTATTCTCACTTTCCAAGCTCTGAAATTAGATGCTCCCTCTAGTTTTTTTTGGATTTCATGGAGGAATCCATAGAAGCCAATCTGCAAGAGCGAATTGAATAAAATGTTTAGTGGGTTTTGTCAAAGTGGTCTCATTGTACCCTTATTCCTTCACCAAAGCTCTGTTACCATGTTGAATTTCTAGTGCAATTCAGGTTAGCACAATATTTCTGGAATTATGATAATTACATTTGATGTAGATCTTCTTTAGCTTATTCCAATTATATCATTCAGCAATTATACTTCAGAAATTAAACCATAAAGAACTGTCAAAAACAGTAGAGATCACACCACACGAGAGAAGACAAGATTTACCTTGAGAAAACCCACTATGGGGAAAAACCCAACAACCTTTTCCAATAGAGAAATTCTTCTTGTTCAATGAGAGACACACCTAGACCTATGGTCAAACATGGGCTTCTCCTCATAGTCAAATCACCCAAATTGATCCTGCACTTTAGAATTTGGTCCTTTCTACACTAGTCAGCCACCCCAGAATTTTGGCCCTGCAATAGTTTCCCTAGTAACCCAAAAACTCTACCCTTCTGCAACAGTTTCCCCATAAAATATGTGAACCATGGAGAGGGAGTCTACTCCACACATGTGAGATGCTAGAGAGAGAGAAGAGAGAAAACTCGACCTTCTTTTCATCCTTCTTGTCCTTCGCTCACTTGCCCAAAAACTAGCTTGTGTAAGAGAATGTGAATGTACCAGATGAGGAGCTCAAGTTGCCTTTATATGGTAGTCTGACTAGGGTGAATAGATGTGTCTCTTGGCCAAGGCTAACTTGACTTGGATGGAGGTTGACTTGTCACTTTTGGAGCCAAAATTTACATTTCAAAAATTCAAATTTACATCTTTAAAAGTCGCAATGGGACTTTGATTCAAAAATTATTTTCCTTTGACTCAAGCATGTATATATAAGCATGTATATATTGTTACTATGGGGCGCAATAGTAACAATATGGGCACTACATGGGTACATCAATATAATAAGGGGGTTGTACTAATAACAATAAGGGGTTACACTAGTAGTATAGGGGCCTAACAACATGGAGGAAGGAAAAATCAAGATTTAGGATGAGTGACATTTATTAAGGAACTTATCTCAAAAGCAAAGGTAGAATCACTTGCCCCAAGAGTAAATTCTTGGAAAATAAGATCCCATAAATTACCCACTTTTGGAACAATCCCTCAAAGAACGAAATCTCAAGGGTCATCTATATTGGGAGCAAATATTTGGGAGACAAAATCTTGTCAACCCCTCATAAGTAAGTTCAAAAATCTATGAATCATCTACATCAACATAAGGTGAATACGAGGACTTGTTGAAAGGACAGGAAGATACAAATAGATAGAATTGGGAATGCCAAGAACTAGTCCAAAAAACAAGCAACCCCTTGATAACTCTTATCCCAAACTCAAGGAGTGTTGTAAGGCAACTTGAGTAGCCATTAGAAGGCCCTTCACAACTTGGTGGGCAACGAGTACCTAAAACAGTTTTGCATAACCCCAAATTTTTTGGAATAATCAGATGGAAAATGAAAATGCAAGCGACACAGTCACCACCCTTCAGTTCCCTATCGAGAACCTCCCAGAACAAGCTCTAATGAAAAGCATTCCTTTGTCAACCCTCCCAAACTTTCAAAGCATAACCAGTGAAGATTTGGATACTTTCTTCATTGAATTTGATGTTTTGTGTCAGATTTATAACTACACCTCAAATGCCCAAATCCTTAAGTTGTTCCTTGTTACTTTTAAAAGAGTTGCATTAAGATGTTTCATGGGACTTGGTGGTGCATCCATTTCTTCTTGGGATGACATGAAGAAAACCTTTCTAAAAAAATATCAAGATTACTACAGGACCACAGGGCATAGGGAGGAACTTTTTATAATGTCCAAGAAGGAGGATGAGATCTTGGAAGATTATATCAAGTGCCTCCAATACAATTTACATAGGTCTAAGCATATTGATTTGGATAATGATATCTTAAAGACAATTCTGATCCAGGGAATAAAGAATGATTGTTTGTACATGTTGAACCTCATGAGGAAAGGGGACATATCAAAGGATCTCTATGATGACATAGTCACACTGTTTGAGGAGCTCAAGAGGGTCATCAAGAAACAAAACTTTAGCACAAGATGATTATGCTAGAATATAGAAATCAACTAATGGTGAGGTAAGGAGGGAAAAGATCAGTAATTTATTTGAAAATTTTAAAACTAATATTATTAGTTATTTGTCTTGTCAATTAGATATATTACAAGTGAAACAAAAGCAGGTTGAAGCCGAGAAATCACTTTAAATATTCTTCCCCAATTGTAGGAAGACAAACCCCCTTGGCATATTTTATTGGCTCTAAGAAGCCATGGCTGGCTCGATCACTAGGTATGGCTCAAGACCCATCATCTTCTTTCACACCTTGGCTAATATGTATAATCCTCAGCAAGTTCCTTAGCAACTGTAGTATCCTAAAATCGGTTAGCAATTTCCTAACCCTCCTCCGATTCACTATCTTGCACTTTGGCCCCAGTGGCCTTCTCCTCTGAATCAAACATTTCCATGGCCTCAAGGATGGCACATAACCTCTTTTCCAAGACAATTCCCTACACAATTACTCATACAGTGGCCATAGCTACAACTTCCTTCCAATACACCATCAAGTAACCCTCCTTTGTGACCCCAACTACCCATACAAATTAACGCAAATCCAAATAATAAAGTGACACAACAAGTTGAAGCACCCATTTTTCCCACTTATTATATCTCCCCCGTTGGATGTAATAAAGTACACTTTTGGTCGGGGATGATACTAAATCCAAGAGTTTCCTCTGTTATTACAAAACACGAAGAAGAAAACTCACCAACAAAAGAAACTCCAATCCAAGAAGTGTTAGATGGACAACATGTTGAGACTCTTATACACCACCTTGCTTGTTGAACTGTCAAGACTTGTACACCTTTTTAATCCATGTGCATTCCGTTTAATGACAAATTGTAATTGTGAGCACAATGATTAGTTTGAAAAGTTGTCATTGTGAAGAAAAGTGTCAAAGCACTAAAGGCAAAATAACTTTATGAGCATCTACATCATTCACCACCACACACAAGCATGCAACATCTATTTGACCCTCTTATTCCACTTTTTGGACAAGTCAATGACACAACTACACTTTAACTTTATTTATGATTGAGATTCTCCAACCATTTGCCTTTAGGCCTCCATGTCCATGTCTAGTATATGCAAAGTGATATAGATATTTACAAAAGTTACCATAAACTAATTCACTACATTTTCTTTACCTAGTCGATCTACAATTGTAATATCAAATTCTTGTAGTAATAATAACCATCTGGTAACTCGAGCATATGTAACAGAGTTATTCATTAAATATTTAATGGCCGAGTGATTAGTATGAACAAAAGTAGGATAACCAGTAATATAATGTCGAAACTTATTAATAGCATAAATGACTGCTAAAAATCTTCTCAGTAACCGTGTAATTAAGTTCAGCAGGGGTCATATTCTTACTAATGAAATAGATAGCATAAGGAAGATTATTTTCTTCTTGACCCAAGACAACCCCAATTGTAGTGTCTGAAGCATCATAGGATATATGAAAGGGTAATGCCCAGTCAGGTCCCCTTAGAATAGGAGTTGTAGACAACTGACGCTTAAGTTCATCAAATGCTTTTTTGCAATCATCAGTCTACTTGAATTCAGCATTTTTCGTAAGTAACACAAACAAAGGAGAAGCTATTTTAGGAAAATCCTTGATAAATCTTCTGTAATATCCAGCATGTCCTAAAAAACTTATTATCTCAGTTTGTGTTCTAGGGATAGGAAGAGTATGAATTACCTGTATTTTAGATGGATCAACTTGAATCCCTAGGAATGAAATGAAGTGTCCCAATACAATTCCTTCATTCATCATCATATGACATTTTTCGGTACTTAATGCAAGATGGGATTCTATGCAACGTTTAAGTACTTTCTCAAGGTTTTGTAGTGCATCCTCGAAAGTCACACCATAAGGAGAAAAGTCATCCATAAATATCTCCAAAGAGTCATTAAGCATATCAGAGAAAATTCCTATCGCTGCTCTTTGAAATGTTGCTGGAGCATTACATAGTCCAAATGGAAGAACTTTATAGGCAAAAGTCCCCCATGGACTAGTAAAAGTGGTCTTGTCCTGGTCTTGGGGTGCAATTTTGATCTGGTTATATCCGCTCAAACCATCTAAAAAGGAAAATAATCTCTTTCCTAACAAACTGTCTAGCACCTGATCAATAAATGGCAAGGGGAAATGATCTTTTTGAGTAGCTTTGTTTAAGGCTCTGTAATCTACACATACTCTCCATTTCCCGTTTTTCTTAGGTACTATTACTAATGGGGAAACCCATTCACTATCAGATATAGGGTACATAAACCCTGCATTAAGCAGTTTTTGAAGTTCTTCTTTAACAATTTCCTTTAGATTGGGGTTCATTCGTCGTTGGGGTTGACAGACTGGTCGAGACCCCTCCTTGATATAGATACAATGGGTACATAATTCAGGAGAGATCCCCTTCATATCTGTGTAGACCCATGCGAATGGTTCCTTATTTTCATGAAGTAACTTCATTAACTGTTGTGTTTCAGCATCTGTCAAGTTAGGGTTTATATTCAATGTTTTTCCAGGTTCGATTTCCACTGTTATACTCTTGGAGGGAGTATTAGTTGATGTTTGAGATAGATTTTCAGATTTAAGGTTTTGTTGTGTTTCAGGTGCCAAAATTGCAGTTAACTGATCATAAGTTTCAGAGGTAACCGAGGAGGGTTCAAAAATAAAGTTACTAATTACTTCATCCTCGATGGTGTCTTTAAAAGTTAAGGCTTGTCCAATGGTCAAAATGGGTTGAGTGTCCTCATCATCATAATCTAACCATACAGAATTATCATTGTTAATCATGGGTGTAGCATGAGGGTAGAGAGTGAGCTGCTTAGTTTCAGATCCATTAGAAATTGTCATTGAGCTCGATCTACAGCTGATAAAGGCATTTGCCGTAGCCAGCCAGGGTCTCCCCAAAATCAGCGGATGCCCCCCCAACTTTGTTTTAGTCTGTAACACAACAAAGTCAGCTGGGTAGTTCCAAGATTCCACTGAAATTATTAGGTCTTCAATAACCCCTTCTGGTTTGATTGTGGAACGATCAACAAGCTCTAGAATAGTTGGTGTCTTTCTAATTACATTCTTCAGCTGTAATAACTGTGCAGTTTCAAGGGTCATAATATTTATGGTAGCACTTAAGTCTACCAAAACTCTAGAAACAAAATTTTTTCCAACCTGTACTATAACTGTAGGATGACTAGGATCACCATATTTTACAAGAGGGGTTTTTCTTGTCATTAGAGCAGCTAGATCACCCATCACATGAACTGTAAGGGGATCTTTAGCTTTTCTTCCAGGTTTCTTAATGCAAATGTCTCTAACAGTTCTAGCATAAATTGGTACATCTCTAAGTGCTTGCAGAAGTGGAATTTTAACATACAAATTCTGCGATTCCCCTAGAAGGTTAAAAGCAGGCAGCTCAGGTGTCTTAGTGAGAGCTAAACGCTCAGGGAATGACGACTCTGTTGTTTCAGTAGTTTTATTAGAGAGTGGCTCCACTGTTTCAGCAGCCTTATTGGATGATTTATATTTTTTCTATCTCTTCTTTATCAGAGTCAGAAGAAGTAATATCATCAATAATAGGCTCGACTATTCTCCCAGACCACAAATGAATGTCATTACATTGCACAGGGAAAACATGTTGGTTCTGAATATCGATGACTTGCACAGCTTTATTATTATTAGGATTGGGGTTTGGTTGTACATGCAGCTGGGGTCTCATTGTCTGGTTATTTGGTGGAGCATTTGATGGCAGAGAGAGAGATTGCTGATACTGAGGGAATTGGTTTGGAAAAGGGATTTGCTAAGCTGTCCAGCTTGGGTTCCAATGATTAAAATAAGATTGTTGTAGAGACCAGGGATTCCACATTGTAGGATCCATAAAGGGAGGGTTTGTTTGTTGCATGGGTGGGAAGTTCATTTGGTTGAAGGGTGGATATTTCATTTGATTTAAGGGTGGGTAATTTGCTTGAAAAGAAGCATAATTATTCCAACGATTAAATGGCATATTAGAATTTGTACCTTCTCCTCGTGGTTTCCATTGCCTTCTCTGTGTCAACAAGTAAACTGCTTCAGCTTCTTCTTTCAGTTGGTTGCAGTGTTGCTTTTATTCCTGGTAAAGAAGGGCATTGTTGAGTCTCATGGTCCTTCTCGCAAATAGTGCAAATTGGTACCTTGTCCAGTGGGCATTCCCTTAGTGGGTGTTTTTCTCTGCATTTAGAGCAGAAAATGGCCAAAGCAGCTTCTGCCTCTACCTGCTTCTTTTTAACCTGCAAGGTATCAATTTGTGAAGCAAAAGAGCTTAACATTTCAGTTTTAAATTCTTCAAGTAAATTACCTATTTCGGCTCTTGTTGCTCCTCCACTAGCTGATTTTTGGACTCTTGAGTATGTACTATCCCTGCTTTTTGGTCTGTTTATTTCTCCTCTTGAACATCTCTTACAGAGGTTGACAATCTCATCATATGATTCCTTAGATATATCCCCTTTACCAAGCATATTCAACATGTCTAAAAAGTCATCCCGTACCCCTTTCAACAGTATTGACTTAAGAATATCCTTACTCATATTAGGGTGATCGAATCTCTGCAAATTGTATTGTAATCTCTCCACGAAATCTTCTAAGTTTTCGTCCTCCTTCTGAACCATCTTAAATAGTTCCTCCTTTCTTTCTCTTGTTCGGAAATAATCTTGGTATTTGGCCAGAAAATTCTCCTTCATCTACTCCCATGTTGTGATCACATGTCCTCCTAGGCTCATGAACCATCTTAGTGCATTTCTTTTTAATGTCGCTGGAAATAACTTTAACTTTTGAGGATTAGTGACATAATCATAACTTCTACACAATATATCAAACTCAAACAGAAATTCATCAGGGTCTTCAGATGATAAACCATGGAAATTAGGTAGGGCTGAGAGTGGGATGTTCTTCATAGGAGTTGCCCCTCTGGGAAGATCCTCAATAGGGAATTCCAAAGTGGAGAGAGAATTCTTGCCTCTTCCTTCTCTTCGTCCCCCACCAAAGAGTCCATTGTTTCCATCCATTGGTTGTTCCCCTGTTTCACTTGCCCGATCTTCAGCGCTTTCTGTTGGGCTTTCAATATTCTGAACTGGTTCCTCAACTTCAATATCTTCTATTGGTTCTTCAATGTCTTCCACTGACTCCTCGGTTTGTTCTACTATTTCTTCGGCCCTTTCAGGTCCCACTACTTTCTCCGTTTGTAGAGAGTGTTGAGTCTGTGGCCTCCAGGAGCTTATCCTCTGAGACATTTCAGCTTTTGAAATGATGTCGTCAATGAAAGTTTTCCTTCTCCCTCTGCCTTTGCCCTTGCCACCTGTGGGATTAGTTTTCCTACGTCCTCTCATGCATCCTGTACATCTAAAATAAAATCATTAATGCTCTTAAAATCTACGGTCACCTTCCCCGGCAACGGCGCCAAAATGTTGGTCACTTTAATTGCTGATTAAAGTGCTACATAAATTGTCAACCCAGGGAAGTCTAGTTATTTCAAAGGTGACTGCGTACTATATGTACTCAATCTTAAAAGCATTAAAAGCTGTAGTACAAACGAATTACACCTTGCTTTAATAACTGAAGCTCCACTCTGTGTTACAGCAAATATACTCTATTGCAGATATATATTAAGTGATGCTTAATTTCATTCAAGGAATAATTCAACATAAAGGAATAAATCTGCAAAGGAAAACAATGGCTATGCTGTAACAGAGAATCAGGACCCTGTTCCCAGGACGGTAACCTTCAGCACTTGCCTCTGTTTATCTAGCTCGCCGATTCACTCTGTAAACTTAATCACCGGTGAGACACTCATGAAATAACTTTAACCAATGCAACAATCGATTAAGAAAGGAGCAAAGTTTCAGCAAAGGTAAAACAATACTTGTTAACCAGGTATGAATAAAACACACACTCAACACACTGCAGAGAAATATAATGGGTGAATCTTGTGATGAAGGTGGGCCCTGTCCTTCTCACAAGATTCCCTAGGAGACGAGAACTAGAAAAGGATGTTCAGAACAAGAGTTTTATTCATCCATCAATAAGTCATGTTACAGAAAGAAAAGATTCTAGTCCTGTCTCGTCAACTCAACCTTTTTCACAGTCTGTTCCTCCCCTTCTAATGTAGATGTCTCCTCTTTATAAAGAGGAGACATCTATTACAAAAGATGCAAAATTATGTTTAACCCATTATACAAAAATAGGGAAATTAGTTTCTCGTCAACAAAATGTTGTTACAGCAATACTCTCTTTAGATCATGGACGTTACATCCAATGTAACAGCTTTCTTGGTGATCGATCTGGTTCATCTGTTGTTGTCAAATTTGGAAAGCAAATCTCAACTGTTTCAGCTTCGAGATTTGCGTGCCGTTCTTGCTGTTTCAGCAACTGCAAAAATAGTCTTGCAAATTCTGGGCAGTTTCAGCAACGCGGACTGCACATCATTCTTTAACTATTTCAGCAACTACCAATTCAAAGATTAACTATGAAGATAGCATGATTATATGTTAAATAATTAAACGTATAGTGATGAGAAGAATCGCTGCACACCTTTGGAATAATTGAGTCAAAACACTAACAAGGACTTTCAAATATGGGTTGAAAAGGGTAACATTATAACAAAATGTATAGTCAGAAAGAGACAAAATGAGGTCCTAACAACGATCTTTGGTCATGTGTCTTGATGCTCCACTATATGTCAGCCACATGTCATCATCATTTGCAAGGGACCCTGTCAAAGCAGAATAATAGAAGAAATCCTTTTCACCTTTGGTCTTCTTTAGTTTTTCATCTTCCTCTTGAAATGTCTATATTCTTGACAAACATAACATTGTCTCTTTGATAATTCTTTCTTCTTCTTAAAGGAAGAAGATCCCTTTCCTGACTTCTTCTTTCCCTTGTTCTTGAAGCGAGCTGCAAGGGCTTGGACTTCATCTTGACGATCTCTAGTCATCAATTTTGCTTCTTCTTGAGCACACAATGTCCATAGTTGTTCAAATAAATGAGCTTTCTTCCAACTGCTTATACCCACTGCAAAAGCATCCCATGATCTAGGAAGACCATTAAGTGTTGTAATTACTAGTTCTTGATCAGGAATGGATTCTCCAATTGCTTAGATCCGATCTCTTATTTGAGAAGATTTTACGAAGTAAGAAACCATGGTATCGTCATCAATCATCTTTGTATTTCGTATTTCATTCTTCACGCTCACGATTGACCAACGCTCTTGATAGTGTAGAGATTCATTAGGTCCTCGTACATCTTCTTTGAAGTATCAAGTTTTGCAATGTAGGGAAACAAATGATCCCTAATGGAATCTACTATAATGCTCATATCATTGATGTCATTTTCCTTGAACTCCGCTTTACCTTCATCATCTTCTGGTTAGGTCATTTTCTCGATAACAATATCCAAAACCTTGTCCTTCGCAAGAAGAATATCTATTCTCACTTTCCAAGCTCTGAAATTAGATGCTCCCTCTAGTTTGTTTTTGGATTTCATGGAGGAATCCATAGAAGCCAATCTGCAAGAACGAATTGAATAAAATGTTCTCTGGGTTTTGTCAAAGTGATCTCAATGTACCCTTCTTCCTTCACCGAAGCTCTGTTACCATGTTTAATTTCTAGTGCAATTAAGTTTAGCACAATATTTATGGAATTATGATAATTACTTTTGATGTAGATCTTCTTTAGCTTATTCCAATTATATCATTCAGCAATTATACTTCAGAAATTAAACCATAAAGAACTGTCAAAAACAGTAGAGATCACACCACACGAGAGAAGACAAGATTTACATTGGGAAAACCCACTATGGGGAAAAACCCAACAACCTTTTCCAATAGAGAAATTCTTCTTGTTCAATGAGAAACACACCTAGACCTATGGTCAAACATGGGCTTCTCCTCATAGTCAAATCACCCAAATTGATCTTGCACTTTAGAATTTGGTCCTTTCTACACTAGTCAACCACCCCAGAATTTTGGCCTTGCAATAGTTTCCCTAGTAACCCAAAAAATTCTACCCTTCTGCAACAGTTTCCCCATAAAATATGTGAACCACGGAGAGGGAGTCTACTCCACATGTGTGAGATGCTAGAGAGAGAGAAGAGAGAAAACTCAACCTTCTTTTCATCCTTCTTGTCCCTCGCTCACTTGCCCAAAAACTAGCTTGTGTGAGAGAATGTGAACGTACCAGATGAGGAGCGTGAGTTGCCTTTATATGGTAGTCTGACTAGGGTGAATAGATGTGTCTATTGGCCAAGGCTAACTTGACTTGGAGGGAGGTTGACTTGTCACTTTTGGAGCCAAAATTTACATTTCAAAAATTCAAATTTACATATTTAAAAGTCGCAATGGGACTTTGATTCAAAAATTATTTTCCTTTGACTCAAGCATGTATATATATGCTTTACAATGAT
>APFE030918014.1:0-12240 GCA_000404065.3 Pinus taeda
ATCTAAGTATTGCATGCTCTCAAATCAAGTTCGTAATATTTTAACAAGTGTTATACCTCTTTTTAATAATTAAATTCATCTCAACCAATTTATAATGTATTTTATTGCATTCCATTAAACCACATCTAAATAACGAATTTGGAGAAATAAAAGTTTTATTGTCTTTTGGATCAATTAATAAAGAAAATTTAATTCCATTTATTTTACCTACAATCTACAAGATTGTGTATTGATGTTATACTTGATAATTATTCACCATAACATGAATCCTATGTGTCTTATGTTAGGTTAATATTGACTCACAAAGTAGTTAAGATAACCTTGTTTTGGTCATTGATGGATTTATCATTGGTGTTTTATGAGCCCATGCCATGGGTGACCCATGGTATTTAATGTAATGAATCCTATTTAAAGGCTTGAAGAACTACATAAAATGCCTCAAGTGGCCTAGGTCGATACATCAACTCAATGGATAAGGTCGATACATACATACATACATACATACATACATACATATATATATATATCTGTGTGTGTGTGTGTGCTTAGTTCTAATTTTCCCACTAAAGGGTTTCTAGGGTGAATATCGACTCTTTTCTACATGTGTACCATGAGTTTATTTCATTTCTCTAGTTACACTCCATTTTTAACACGTGATATCATAGCACAATTAGAGAAATAATATAAACACAAATGATTATACACATGGAAAACATGTACATAAGAGTCAATATTTACCTTGGACACACTTTACCAAGAAAGCCAAGACTCGAGATATATATCTTTGTTACCATAATCCAAGCCAGCCAAGCTCCAAGCCACTCGAGGTATTTTACAATGGATTCCTTCAAGCCTTAAAATAAGCTTAATCGCATCAAATGTCATGGGAAAATACCATGGGTTTCCCAATACCATGATCCTATAAACCACCAAAAATAATCATGTTAATGACCAAATCAAATATATTGCATATCCTAAGAATAAGTTGTGGACCTATGGAATACTAATGTAAGTCGAATGAGTGATCAATTATATAATAGTGCTGAAGGATGCCGGAAGGTATCCTTAGTTGGATCATTGATGAGATCAAGCGAAAATACCAAAAACTCTTGTGTATGAGTTTTATATCGTTTGCATATCAATGATGCATAGCAGTTGGAGGAACTAGAGAACATAATGGGGGTAATATGAGAACAAATAGGGACACTTTATGTGAGGTGATTTCAATGTGTAGGGAATTTAGCCAAGTGGATGAATGCAAATTTACGTCAGCGTGGTTGAGCTCATCATGAATATGTAGAAGATTAGTTATGTCCCTTGAGGTCAACAATTATTGTAGTTTCCTCAGAGTTATTAATTTGATAAGATCTAAGGTCTTAAACCACCCATAGGTGGAGGCATGAAAATATCGTCACTATAGGAGGTGGAATGCTTTAGTAGCATCCATGAATGAAGTTATGTTAAACCTTGAGAATAAATCTCCAATTTAATAGGATCTCCCAAGAACCTTTGATTTCATAGTAGCATGAGTGGCTTTAATGGATTCCACTCAACCATTAAAGAAAGAACAAGAAATGAGAGTTATGGGAAAGGATAATTTACATTGACATACTAGGGGAGAACTCTCTATCAAAGAAATTACACCCACAAGTCTCCTAAATCAAATGATCATATATTTTAGCACCAGGATGGAAAAAATTCATTAGGAATGATCGTTACAAATTAATGGAGTTGGAGCTATTACAATTAGACAAAGGAATGTTTAGATATCACACACTGGCACTTACTTTAGCATGGCATCAAAGATTCAAACCATACAATTCAAGGTTGTCATTGTGATCATAACAAACATCCTTTCCTCCTACAAAAGAAATCATCCCTTAGTGTTAAACCTAATGAACCGATTTCTTACATGAAGTGATGGTTCATGGTTATGTGAACCATGGTAAATGAAACCTAGAAAAACATCACAAGAATTGACATGGAAGATAGTAGAAGCACATGGATGTAGATTAAAATATAAAGAAATACTCAAATAAGGAGTGTTTGATTCAACTTGTTGTATTTGGAGTAGAGAGTGATGTTGGTAAATAATATGGTAGATGTTTCTTGTGGCTCGTGGGTTCTCCCATAAAGAGGGAGTAGACTATGAGGATACTTTTTCCCCTGTAGCCAAATATTCCTTTATTGAAGAAGTTCTTTCAATAGCTTTTGAGACAAGGTGGAACATCCACTAGATGGATGTGAAGATCACCTTCCTCAATGTCATCATTGAGGAAGAAGTCTATATCGAGCAACCATATGGGTTTGAAGTCCATGATAGAGAGACTTATGTATGTAGCTTTAATAAATCGCTATATGCACTCAAAAAGGTACCCGAGGCATGATATTCAAGGAGCGATAGCAATATGCAAAACATAGGCTTCACCAAGAGTGAGGTGGATCCCAACCTATACTTCTTGTTGATTGGGTCGAAGCCCCACATTTTAGTGTTGCATGTGGATGATCTAATTCAAATAGGTGTAGAGAGATTGATTGCATGTTGTATTTCAGATATAGCATTAGAATTTGAGATGAGGGATATCAAGTCGATGCATCACTTTCTCAGGATTTGCAGCAAACATGTGAGATGCTCCTTAGGCAGGGGATGTACAAACTAAAGAATCGTCTCGAGTGTTAAATTTGCACCCATCTTCGCTCCTATTGCCTTCACATTGGTAGCTTAAAAATAGAGTTCATCTCTTGTGTCTTCAGCCAAAAATCCCTCGTTTCATAGATTTTTGGTGCTTCGTGTGTTCTCTGCATAGTAAGCATGTGAGCCTATCGTTTTGTGTCTATTTTGCGCACTTTGATTATCCTCCCTCTCCACGAAACTACCAAAAGACTCTCTCCCTTTTCACCTCTGACATTTTTGGTTCACAAACTCCTTTCTTTCTTTGCCACATTCCACAAGAAAATGGGATAGTATGGGAGGTCGTCCTCCACTCACGCTGCCCAGTCCGACTTCAATGTTGTCAGCACAAGGCATTTTATGGTGAGGTGGTTAGTCATGAAAATTAATAGATGTTGGTATGGTCCTACCCTTGGCATGCCATAGGAAAACCAACCAGAACGCAAGAGGCCCTCAACAGACACGCAACAGTGTATGACATGCCTTCCCTCTAAGATCTTTGGATATGTTTGCTCCTCCCTTCAACCGGTCATCACTTTATTTCCACATAGATTTTGTATACATCCATAGTTCAAATAGTCATGCTAAAATACGCGGGATCTGTGTCTAGGGATTCAATTCTGTATAGAGACCTTGTACGGCTTACTCCAGTGCTTCCTCTGGGGCCAATGCCTCTGCTACTTACTTTGGTGCTTCCTCTAGGGCCAATTCTCAACTGTAGCTCCGGCTGCCTATGCCTATCCAGCTCTATCTGCGTTCATGTATTCCACCAACCATAACTGACTTGTAGAAATCGTATCACATGGCATGGTTTGAAAACATACTCATTTTTAATGTCCATTGTAACGAATTCCAAATGAGACATTGTTGCCTCTGCTTTCTCGCTTTTCGCATTTATGAACAAGGATTCAATTCCAAATAAGGCATTGTTGCCTCTGTTTTTTCCATGACTCTTTTCATGAAATTAAATGACACGGTCAAATGCTTTCACTATTATTATATGATTACGGTCAAATGCGAAAATGACATGGTCAAATGATTTTACTCTTGAAGTTAAATATGATAGCGAAAATGAGATATATGATTAGACTGTGGGTTGTTGTTTTCTCAGGGTTTTGTGAAGGTGTGGTTTAATTATTTTTAATTTTAATATGTTTCTTGAATTATTTGACATTAGTACTGATGAAATTGCTTGACAGAGTGCCTTTTGATGTTCTGGAAATTTTTCAAAGATTTCATTAAATTAATTTTAATTTTGATAGACTTGTAAAATTATTTGCCATGGTACGTGTAAAATGTTGGAAGAGAATTCCTTTTCCGTGGCCTTATATTATTATATCAATATTGTCCTTATTGGTTGCTAGACCCTTTTATTGTAATTGTACCCATTTTCACCTATATATACCAAGGATACCTAGATTTAGAGGCCATATCAACTTGTACACAGGTTATATTGCGAAAGGAGGTTTCCCTTTTAAAAAGGGTTCACAATCATTATTCTCTTTCATTCTCAACTCATAGAGTTACTTATTTTTCTCTTTTTTTGCTACTAGGGTGTTTAAATGGATATCATTGATTCATCAATCTTGTAAATATTTCTACACCATTGGTTAGCCCAAAAGGTACCACCACAAATTCATAGTAGCCAACCAAGTATTAAACGTTTCCTTTGAAACATCTTCTTCCTTATTTTTCAATCTAGATATCAAAGACCAATATATATCAATTTTAGAAAATACCGTGACTTATTTCATTCAATCAAAATATCATGAATTTGACGTAAGGTGTATTGATTTTTAATTGTGCTTGTATTTACCTACTTGTAGTCAATGTAATGCCTCCAAGACACATATTTCATTCATAAAAAAATCACCAGTTCTCCCCAAGTTTATATACTAGGTTAAGTCAACCCTTCAATATATTTTGAAGTCACATGTGTAAATCCTACAATTCTATTATAATCATACAATACAGAGGCTTGGAAATAGGTTATATTCGTGCTTTAAGTTCAATAGTAAATTATATCTCACATTTTAATGGTGGTCTAGGAAACTCTTCTAGAAATGCATCAAGAAATTCTAACAATATTTGATGATGTTATATATCTTTTGAATATTTTTCTAGTTCATAGCAACTACCACATACATAAAACACCCTTCTCTAAGACCCATTTTCAGTTGTAAGGCTGAAAAGAATCTTGGAGTTGCTTATCTCTCGGTTCCTACCAAGATTTTCCTTTTCCCTAAATCATCTACAAATTAAAGTAACTTACTTTTCATATCTAGAATTATTTCATGAGCTCCTGACAATTCCGTACCACGAAATATAACATAGGATCCCAAGGTGGTAATATATGATAGTATCTAAGCACGACATGCTCTTAAATTAAGTTGTTAATATTTTAACAAGTGTTCTACCTCTTTTTAATAATTAAATTCATCTCAACCAATTTATAATGAATTTTCTTGCATTCCATTAAACCACTTCTAAATAATGAATTTGGAGAAATAAACGTTTTATTGTCTTTTGGATCAATTAATAAAGAAAATTTAATTCCATTTATTTTACCTACAATCTACAAGATTATATATTGATGTTCTACTTGATAATTATTCACCATAACATGAATCCTATGTGTCTTATGTTAGGTTAATATTGACTCACAAAGTAGTTAAGATAACCTTGTTTTGGTCATTGATGGATTTATCATTGGTGTTTTATGAGCCCATACCATGGGTGACCCATGGTATTTAATGTAATGAATCCTATTTAAAGGCTTGAAGAACTCCATAAAATGCCTCAAGTGGCCTAGTGTTTCGTCAAATCAATGGATAAGGTCGATATATGTGTTTGTGTTTGTGTGCTTAGTTCTAATTTTCCCACTAAAGGGTTTCTAGGGTAAATATCGACTCTTTTTTACATGTGTACCATGAGTTTATTTCATTTCTCTAGTTACACTCCATTTTTAACATGTGGTATCATAGCACAATTAGAGAAATAATATAAACACAAATGATTATACACATGGAAAACATGTACATAAGAGTCAATATTTACCTTGGACACACTTTACCAGGAAAGCCAACACTGGAGATATATATCTTTGTTACCATAATCCAAGCTAGCCAAGCTCCAAGCCACTCGAGGTATTTTACAATGGATTCCTTCAAGCCTTAAAATAAGCTTAATCACATCAAATATCATGTGAAAATACCATGGGTTTCCCAATACCATGATCCTATAAACCGCCAAAAATAATCATGTTAATGACGAAATCAAATATATTGCATATGCTAAGAATAAGTTGTGGACCTATGGAATACTAATGTAAGTCTATTGAGTGATCAATTATATAATAGTGTTGAAGGATGCCAGAAGGTATCCTTAGTTGGATCATTTATGAGATCAAGGTAAAACACCAAAAACTCTTGTGTATGAGTTTGATATGGTTTTCATATCAATGATGCATAGTAGTTGGAAGAACTAGAGAACATTATGGGGGTAACATGAGACGAAATAGGGACACTTTATGTGAGGTGATTTCAATGTGTAGGGAATTTAGCCAAGTGGATGAATGCAAATTTGCGTCAGCGTGGTTTAGCTCATCATGACTATGTAGAAGATTAGTTATGTCCCTTGAGGTCAACAATTATTGTAGTTTCCTCAGAGTTATTAATTTGATAAGATCTAAGGTCTTAAACCACCCATAGGCGCAGGCATGAAAATGTCATCACTACAGGAGGTGGAATGCTTTAGTAGCATCCATGAATGAAGTTATGTTAAACCTTGAGAATAAATCTCCAATTTAAAAGGATCTCCCAAGAACCTTTGATTTCATAGTAGCATGAGTGGCTTTAATGGATTCCACTCAACCATTAAAGAAAGAAAAATAAATGAGAGTTATGGCAAAGGATAATTTACATTGACACAATAGGGGAGAACTCACTATCAAATAAATTACACCCGCAAGTCTCCTAAATCAATGATCATATATTTTAGCACCAAGATGGAAAAAATTCATTAGGAATGATCCGTTACAAATTAATGGAGTTGGAGCTATTACAATTAGACAAAGGAATGTTTAGATATCACACATTGGCACTTACTTGAGCATGGCATCAAAGATTCAAACCATACAATTCAAGGTTGTTATTGTGATTATAACAAACATCCTTTCCTCCTACAAAAGAAATCATCCCTTAGTGTTAAAGCTAATGAACCAATTTCTTACATGAAGTAATGGTTCATGGGTATGTGAACCATTGTAAATGAAACCTAGAAAAACATCACAAGGATTGACATGGAACATAGTAGAAGCACATGGATGTAGATTCGAATATAAAGAAATACTGAAATAAGGAGTGTTTTCTTCAACTTGTTGTATTTGGAGCAGAGAGGGATGTTGGTATATAATATGGTAGATGTTTCTTGCAGCTCGTGGGTTCTCCCATAAAGAGGGAGTAGACTATGAGGAGACTCTTTTTCCTGTAGCCAAATATTCCTTTATTGAAGAAGTTCTTTCAATAGCTTTTGAGACAAGGTGGAACATCCACCAGATGGATGTGAATATCACCTTCCTCAATGTCATCATTGAGGAAGAAGCCTATATCGAGCAACCATATGGGTTTGAAGTCCATTATAGAGAGACTTATGTATGTAGCTTTAATAAATCGCTATATGGACTCAAACAGGTACCCAATGCATGGTATTCCAGGAGCGATAGCAATATGCAAAACATAGGCTTCACCAAGAGTGAGGTGGATCCCAACCTATACTTCTTGTTGATTGGGTCTAAGCCCCACATTTTAGTGTTGTATGTGGATGATCTAATTCGAATAGATGTAGAGAGATTGATTGCATGTTGTATTTCAGATATAACATTAGAATTTGAGATGAGGGATATCAGGTCGATGCATCACTTTCTCGGAATTTGCAGTAAACAAGCGAGATCCTCCTTAGGCAGGGGAAGTACAAACTAAAGAATCGTCTCAAGTGTTAAATTTGCACCCATATTCGCTCTTATTGCCTTCTCACTCATAGCTTAAAAATAGAGTTCATCTCCTATGTCTTCAACCAAAAATGCTTCGTGTGTTCTCTGCATAGTAAGCACACGAGCCTATCATTTTGTGTCTATTTTGCACACTGTGATTGTCCTCCCTCTCCACGAAACTACCAAAAGTCTTTCTCCCTTTTCACCTCTGACATTTTTGGTTCACAAACTCCTTTGTTTCTTTGCCACATTCAAAAGGAAAATGGGACAGTATGGGAGATTATCCTCCACTCACACTGCCCAGTCTGACTTCAATGTTGTGAGCACAATGCATTTTATGGTTAGGTGGATAGTCATGACAATTAATAGATGTTGGTATGGTCCTACCCATGGCATGCCATAGGATAACGAACCAGCGCGCAAGAGGCCCTCAACAGGGATGCAACAACGTATGACATGCCTTCCCTCTAAGAGCTTTGGATATGTTTGCTCCTCCCTTCAGCAGGTCATCACTTTATTTCCACATAGATTTCGTATACATCCATAGTTCACACAGTTATGCTAAAACACGCAGGTTGTCATGAAAAAGTGTTGTTACACTCATAACTGAGACTTCTTCATCACCTCGAAGCTCATATTTTTATAGTTATTCTGAAAGATTCTAGTTTCCCTGTGCTCCATAAACCTAATAAATAAGAAATCATTTTGATAACCTCAATAATAGAAACCTCATTATCCTCTCTATGTATATGTTTTAGTTCCAAAAAACCCAAATCAACAAATACTCTAACTTCTACACCATGATATCTTAACATTTTCCAAGTTGTGTTAACATTCTTTCTATGATTCACAAAATGATGAAAATACTTAGTGTTTTCATCTTCTTTAGGAATCCACAAGGCTCTACTTTAAGTATATGATTATTTTCACTATTATTCAAAAACCTGATCATCGAAACCAACTACAACTTGACTAAAGAAAGCTTCCAAATTATCGGTTAATTCTTGCTCATACCCAATTTTATTTTGATGTGTCTAAATCAAAAAGCATTATTTTGTCCAGTGTGTGTTGTTGGTGGAATGAATAAATACTAACTTACAAGTCCAATTAGATTTTATGATTATTTTCAATTTTTTTGGCTTTCCCGCGAGGGAATTTTAACGGGTCACTTTCTTGCAAATTTTAATTGCAAGAAGTTTCTAGTAGGCCAACTATATTTTATGATATCTATATAGTGATTTAGTAGTTAGATTGAATTTAAATGGTTTCCCACTATGTGTTCCAATCTTCTAGAGCACTGGCTAGTGAACAAAGTAACCATGCCACTGAAGTCCACACCCACACCAACCCGCAACCCTTAATAAAAAAAACAATAACTTCATTCCTAAAAGTTATATTCAACTTTTATGGCTATTTTGAGTTCACTCAACCTTAAACCTCTCCCTTCATTGCCTTTGCATTCAATAGACCAAAATATTTTGTTCTCTTAAAAAAATGATAATAAATCATAGATAGTTAATTTGGGTCTCCAGTAGATTTTAAATACTTCTACTACAAAGTATAGATTACCTACCATTCTAACATTATTTGCATACCACATTTAGTAATTAACGTTTGCTGCTAGGTAAAACTTATTTAATTAAAATAACATGATGTATAGAATTTTACCGGTTTTAAAAAAGTTGTATGAATGTTTAATGGATCCAAATTAAAAGAAAATTAAAACCTCCATTACCCAGCAAAATTAAAAGAAAAGCTTTGGATCCTTTTGAATTCTTTTCATACCAATATAAAATAATGGCTGCACCTTTTACCATTGTTCTCAATGTAGTAAATGTTTCAAGCATCAGGGGATCGAAAAATTCTTGCTCACTTTCTCTGGTTTATTGCTCTGCCAAGTCGATAGATCCCATTAAATTAAATTAATTTTAATAATTTAAATGACATCAGAGAATTTTTGACAGAGTACTCATTATTAGGCATTTGCAGTAGATTTATGTGAATGCATTGATGGAATTATTCTAGAGTACTCGTTATTAGGAAAATGTATTGATGAAATTATTCTACACAATACTTGTTTTAATGATCTGTGTCTAGGGATTCAATTCTGTATCGAGACCTTGTACGGCTTACTCCAGTGCTTCCTCTGGGGCCAATGCATCTGCTACTTACTCTGGTGCCTCCTCTAGGGCCAATTCTCAACTGTAGCTCTGACTGCCTATGCCTATCCAGCTCTATCTGTGTTCATGTATTCCACAGACCATAACTGAATGCTGCCAACGATTATGATAGCAAAAAAGTGAATGAGAGATGATGAAATTAATACCTCTAACAATTAGAGGGATTGTGTTCTTAATTTAGAGAATATATATGTGAGAGAATTATGTTCTTAATTTAGAGAAGATATATGTGAGAGAATTAATATTTGGTGGTATAATGTACAAAAGTAATCACCAAAAGTTTGCGAATATCTTCCCAGAAAATTGCTCCGCTTCAACTACTTACAAATATCATACCTTGTAGATTGAGCTTTCTCCACCGCGAAGCATCCATTTTAAGTTGAGGAATTTAAGGTTTATGGGACTTGAAAGTGTCCAATTCCTGGCAGTTCCATTCTTGCTAATGTTTATGGCAAGGCATTCAACCATCCGATGCTTTCTTCAATGTGCCACAATGTATCCATAATGTGCCATAACTAAGAATCAGTTGTATCTAAAGAGATACACTATAGGAATATATAATAGGAGAATATGGTTTTTTGATCCAATATAAGAAACCCCCAGTTAGGTATGTATAGTGAATCCTACTTCTCTACTCATTTTTAAAAACTCTCAGCATTAAGTGGTTATGAAGAGACTTATGCTTTTGTGCTTTTAACTCTATGTGCAACGTGGATTGTTGTGTTTCTAGCAATATAAGGGTAGTTGGTGTTCCCTTGCATATTTGTTGAGTGAAAATGAACTTGGTTGATTGGAAATAAAGTGTTTGTTTTAAGCAAGCTAGTTTCACGGTGACATTTATAAGTATCAATAGTTACAAAACAATCCTAAGCTAACGCATGGGCCAAGATGACAACTAGTAAAAATGGATAGGTAGTTGTAAACCATCACAAACTAATGCATGAAGCAAGATTATAGCTACCAAGAACGGATGGGTGACCAAGTATGAAGCGGAAGTCATCCAATACAAATTAGTTATCTTGCTTATGACCACTCACATCAAGACATACACTTTGCTTAGGGAAGATGGTTTACAATGTAATCAAGCAAGCTAGAAAGATACACATGGAAAGGTGGGTGTAATTACTTGATGAAATGGATATTATTTCAACCTTACTTGTAGGCAAGAATGGTTTGGAGAAGATTATGGTGTGAGCATGTTCATACATGTGGAAATGTGAGATGAAGGAGAACTACATGAATATTATAAGAGCATAACATTGTTATTGCTAGAATTTATGTACAATCACTTTGGTTTTAGAAATTGATTAGTTTGGAATGAGAGATTTTTCTAATACCTCCTATTCTAATCCATCCCATCCCCATATGTGTTTTATATCTCCATAAAGAACAAGGCCACTATAGTTGTCTTCTAAGGCATTCAACATCATAAGCATAAACACTATTTTAAATCTATTGGAAAAATTATAATTATTTGGAAGTTTTTATGTTATTACTATAGTTGTATAGTATTAGATAGTTTTCCATGTAAACTACAATTATCATTATTTTTATTAATTTATTATTATATTCTAAATAATAATAAAAATAAAAATAATAGAATAATAATTGATTTTACTATCATTATTATATTGTTATTTTAAGTATTATATTATTTAATATAATAATTATCATTATTATATTTTGAGTATCATCATATTACAAATCTTCATTGTTTTTATTAATTTATCATTATATTCTAAATTTTATAATTACTATTTTAAAATGAAAAAGTATTAGATATTTGATATATTTATCTTATATCTAGAAATCTGAAAGAATACTTTTCATTTATAAATAATAATAATAATAAAAACAAAATTGGCTCATGTTAAATGGTAATTAAAATATTAGTTTAAGGAATGACGATTAAAAGATTGGTTTAAGATTTTAATAGCATTGTGAGTAAAAAGCTATGAGAAATATGTGTATGTGTTTTTCAAAAAAAAGTTTAAATATGTTTTACTAGAATTATGATATTATCAATTAACTTATTTTTTCCAAATATTTTATTTATAAATTATATAAACTATTTTTTTTTCATATTCGTAACTACAAAATATATTTACACATACAACTTTTAATTAAAATGAAATATTTACTTCAAAATTTAACCCTTTTCACATATAAATAAAATACAAAACAAACCTAAAAAACATTATTTATTTATGTTAATACAAATTAACCGATAAAACATTAAATTAAAAAATATTTTGATATTAATTTTTTTTTTTTTAAATAAATAAAAGAGACTCGGACCTCCGTGTGAAGGCATATATTAATTTGAAATAAAAGAAGTTTTTAGGAGGTATCTAGGCATATATTAATTTGAAATAAAACTGGGATAAGATGTCTCTTGG
>APFE030918019.1:11670-22490 GCA_000404065.3 Pinus taeda
TTTGAGTCAGTATGATACATCCTTGATCATTTCTTCTTCTTCATAATTCGGACAAAAGCAGAGCAGAACAAAACAATGCAAGAGCAGAGCAGAACAGAGCAAAACAGTACAGATCAGTACAGGGCAAAACAAGACAAAGCAGAATAGGTAGAATAGAGCAGAGCAGGGCAAGGGTCAGGCTGTACAGGGCAGTGCATTTGATGGATGAATAGTAACGACCGATAGATAGATTGCAAATGAAGTTCTCCCTAGTTAAGAGGGATTGTTAAAATTGGCAACTAGGGCAAAACTTTATGTGGGTCATCTTATTCGTGCCTAATAATATTTTTATTATATTCCTCTCGTCGAGAGGTGTAGGATTGATATAAAGATCATCCGATTCGGATAAGTATTCATGGAGATATGAATTTATTTTGATTATGGAATTATTATCAAACCGACCTACAACTCATGTAGGCTCAAAAGCCCAACAGTGACATCTATTCAAACAACAACGTTGTGTATAAATACAGGACTTTTCCTCATTTGGACTCACTCATCTCATCACATCTCTCTCTCTCTTTACTGCGCGAAAAGAGTCTCTTCTCTACTACGCAGAAAAGGGTCTCTCTCTCACACATGTGAAGCCGGAAGCTGCCGAAACTGAAGCTGCAACTACAGAAGTAAAGATTGACCTATGTGGATAGAAGATCTCTTCATCTGAACTGCATTGTAGGTTCATCTGAACCTCCTCTGAAAGCCGCAAGATATCGACTGCCCTAGTTTGAAGTCAGAAGCTGCCGAAACTGAAGCTGCAACTGCAGAAGTAAAGATTGACCTGCGTGGACTAGAAGATCTCTTCATCTGAACTGATCTATAGGTTCATCTGAACCTCCTCTGGAAGCCGCAACTTTTGGTGGTGGAATCATGCCGATCCGACGGTCGGTTTGTGAGATATTGTCTGCCCTAGTTTGATGATGAAGCTGCTAATGTTGACTTCATTTGCAATCCCTCTTAACTAGGGAGAACTTCATTTGCAATCTATCTATCGGTCGTTACTATTCATCCATCAAATGCACTGCCCTGTACAGCCTGACCCTTGCCCTGCTCTGCTCTATTCTACCTATTCTGCTTTGTCTTGTTCTGCCCTGTACTGATCTGTACTGTTTTGCTCTGTTCTGCTCTGCTCTTGCATTGTTCTGTTCTACTCTGCTTTTGTCCGAATTATGAAGAAGAAGAAATGATTGAGGATGTATCATACTGACTCAAAGTCAGTCTCAGAGTATGTACCACTGGTCCCAGACCAGTCTCAACCAACCCGAAGTCAACGTCATAGTGAGTACAACTCCACTGGTCTCACACCAATATCATCCTCCACTGACTCAAGGTCAGTCTCGGAGTGCGTACCACTGGTCCCAGACCAATCTCAACCGACCCGAAGTCAGCTTCATAGTAGGTACCACTCCTACCACTGGTCCCAGACTAGTATTGCAGTCTCAGAGAGTGTACCTCCCACCCACTTCATCCTCCATGTGACTATGTCCGCATTCAATTTGGGATTTGCTACATGAGTAATCATATTGGCAAGCATGTGTATATGGATATGATGATATGTTGGTTGTACTGGCTTTATGATTACACGTAGTATTAGCCTTACAATATGCATGTTAGGGTAGAATGCATTGCATGTTGATTTTCGCATTAGAATTAACATCATATGATATTTTTCATGATGGATTAGTTGCATTAAGATTAAATTTGCATTTTACTTTTCTATTGATTTTACGGCTTAATATTAAGCATGGGTGATCATTAGACACTACGAAAACATATTGCCCCGTGCGTTTAGTCTTTGTATGTGCAAGTAACAGTTCTATGGTAACCAAGAGATTGTTGGTGCTCTCATGACCTCCCATTCAAGTAGCTTTGCACACTTTTCCGAGAGTTCATGTTCCAGTTAGAGCCAGATGTTACCCACCACCTGTGGGTAGTGTATATGGGAGAAACATTCTCTCCTAGATGGTCCTTAGCCGGAAGCCAGCAGCTCCTTACATCCCCCAGATAACTCGATGTGCCATTTCCTCTACCACCTGAGCCAGCCATGTGGTCTGTCGTGTTGATTTCTGGTAGCATCAGAGGTGCTCTAAGCCTCAAAATTTGAAGGGAGGCTAGGACACGTGTATTCCAGAATACCCAGAAATTGTTTTGGGAAATTCCACCCAAAGACAGTTTTATTAAAATAATTGATTATTTTTAGTGGATGCATAAGTCTAAATTTAGGAAATTAAAATAATTAAAGAGTATTAATTAAACTAGGGGTGAAACTTCTAGAAGATGAGGATCAAGTCAAAATGATCTAAGCCATTGGTTAGAATCTAATCTGGGTCGTTGATTGATCAATGAGAGGATTATAAGAAGAGGCTTGATGGGCTTTTGGAAGACACATCGAGTGAGAGATCATAGATCGATTTTCTCAAGAGAGCAGTGCAACAGTTGTCAGAGAGGTCATCGAAGAGATTTCTTACAGTGAGGGGCAGAGATAGTTCTTCAGTTTAAGAGTTCCCTGATCTGGGGATACATTGCAAAGGAAGCAGAGAGAGATCCAAAAGACGCAGCGCAGAGCCATGCTTGGCAGTGTAGAGCAACACTGAGGCAGTACAGAGCCTAAGAGAAGATTCAAAATTTGTTGGAGAGTCGAGTTCTAAAGCCAGAAGTCGTGGTGTGAGACTAGAAGGGCAGAGAGTCGAAGTTCCAGAGGCAAATCGACCAGCAAGAAGGGTGACACAGAGCCTAATAGCTGTGACACTAGACTGCGTAGGCTGATGCAGAGGCAGTGTGGGACTTACCATTCAGTGGCTGGATCAGTGTCGGATCTCCAGTGATAGTGTGAGGTATTTCTCACTAATTTCTCTACCAGTCAAATTCTCTGTATCGGATAGCTACTAAGGCATCCAAAGATTGTATTCAGAAACTACTGCATAATAATACAACCCTTAGCTGCTACACGGGTTTTCCCACATTGGGTTTTTCCGGGGACATTTGTCCAAAAACAATGGTGTCACTTGTGTGTGTTATTTTTTCTTGCTCAGTTCTTGTTTCCGCATATTATTTATGTTGTGAAGGCTGCAGTTGTATTTATTTCTATGTTTACAAATTGGATGTAAAATAAGGTGCAGAGTCGAGACATCAGTGAATTATGGCATATAATATTGGGCCACTTGCATCACGAAGCTTTGAAGATCATGCAGAAAATTTCTATAGGACTTCACAAGGGTGCACTAAAGCAGAGAGAGACGTGCAAAGGGTGTAAATTAGGGAAGTACACCAAATCCACCTTTCATGATAAGGACAGTCGAGCGCAAAACATCCTTGAAAGAGTTCAGTCAGATGTGTATGGACCATTCTCGACAGCCTCCACAACCAAGAAAATATATTATGTAATATTAGTAGATGATTTCTCATGTAAGTGTTGGATTTTATTCATGCAGAAGAAAGATCATATGTTCTCTAAATCTTGTGAATTTAAAATGCTTGTCGAGAAAGACACTGGCAGGAAAGTGAAGGTTCTCAGGAGAGATAACAGTGGAGAATATGTGTCGAATGAATTCAATAACTTTTGTGCATCAGAAGGCATTCGACGGGAGTTAATAACACCCCATCACCGACAACATAATGGGGTGGATGAAAGGAAGAACAAAAGTATTGTGGGAGTTGCATGGGTGATGTTACATGATCAGGACCTATTGTTGCACTTGTGGACTGAATCATGCAACATGGTTGTATATGTGCAGAACAAGAGTCCTCGTCGGATTCTATGGAGGAGTACACCTAAAGAAGATTTTTCAGAGAAGAAACTAGATGTGTCACACTTCAGGATCTTTGGTTCATCAGTCTATTGTCATGTTACCAAGGATGCAAGGAAAAGGCTAGAGCCAACAACTGAGTTGCACATATTTGTGGGGTACATTGATCCACCTCACAACTATTGGGTGTACCTGGCATCTCACAAGATGATAGTGGTTCGTAGAGATGTGAAGTTCGATGAAGAGAATTCCTTGAGATGTTCCCTTGAGAGGGAGCTTCAGTTACATGCAGATGAGGAGCTTTCAGATCCAAAGGAAGAACCTCAGGATGACGTGGAGCAACCAGATGCAGAGGAGAAGAGAGTGGAAGCACCCACTCATGCAGGGACTTCCAGAGATGTAAGGAAGCACACCAGAGAAGATGACATATTGATGCATGATGCTAGAGTGAATGTGGGAGCACCCACATCACAGCACAAGCATAGGAGGTCACTAGATCAGTGCACTGGCTCCATGGATATGATGAGCGAGTATGTAGAGATGGAGCCAAACTCATTCGAGGAAGCAATGCAAAAACCAGTATGGCTTGATGCCATGGTAGAAGAGTATGACTCCATTATCAGAAACAATGTTTGGGAAGTGGTCCCAAGACCAACTGACAAGTCAATGGTGAGTTCTAGATGGATTTACAAGGTAAAGTAAGTAACATATGGGAGTTTCGAGAAACAAAAGGCCAGATTTGTGGCTAGAGAGTTCTCTCAGGTGAAGGGAATTTATCACGAAGAGACCTTTGCTCTAGTAGCAAGGTACTCTTCAATCAGAGCTATTCTAGCACTTTCAACGCATATGGTATGGAAGATACATCAAATGGATGTGAGGACAACCTTCCTTAACAGAGTGATTGAGGAAGAGGTGTACATTGAACAAATGGAAGGATTTGAGACCTTTAACAGAGGGTCACACGTGTGCAGACTCAAGCAATCTTTGAATGGATTGAAACAAGCACCCCGTGCTTGGTACACCAAAATTGACAATTATTTCACCAGGTTGGGTGAAGATATTGTGGTTGACGGGAAATTATTAATTATAGTATTATATATCGATGATTTAATTCTAACAAGTGATGAGAAGTTGGTCAAATCTTGCAAAGAGGATCTTGCAAGAGAATTCAAGATGAAGGACCTGGGGCTCATGAATTATGACAAGGAGATGAGGAACTATTTGTCGCTCAGAGAAAGTATGCCAACGATATATTGAAGAAGTTCCACATGGAGAGTAGTAAACCCATGGAGACTCCTCTAGTAGGGAATTGGAGGAAGGAAGATGCTACTTCAGGTGAAGTAGTGGAGGCTACTATTTACAGGCAGCTTGTGGCTTCACTTATATATTTGGTGAACACACGACCAAACATATGTTTTGTAGTTAACCAGCTTAATCAAGAAATGGTTAAGCCAACCAAACTATGTTGGAAGGCAACTAAATATGTGTTGAGATACTTCAAAGGCACCACTCAATTTGGTCTTTGGTACAGACGAACAGAGGGAGTGAAGCTTCAAGGCTTCACAAACACAGATTGCGTAGGGAGTCTGTCAGATAAGAATAGCACATCAAGGGCAATCTTTAGTATTGGGTCAACAACAATTTCTTGGTACAAAAGGAAGCAGAGATCAATTGCACTTAGTTCAACAAAAGAAGAGTACATGGCTACTAGTCAAGCAACTTGTGACGCTATCTAGATGAGGAAGATCCTTGTTGGGTTATTTGGTCAATAGATGGATCTTAGAGTGATTTACTGTGACAATCAGAGTTGTATCAAACTCTTTATGAATCCAGGTTTTCATGATCATTCCAAGTGAATCGACATCCGGTATAACCATCTACAAGATTGTGTGCAAATGAGAATCATGTTGTTGGAGTAAATTCCTATAGAGGAACAAGATGCAGACATCTTGACTAAGGCACTGTCAAGAGGCAAATTGAAGTTCCATAGAGGAAGGATTGGGGTATTTGATAATCCCTTTCTTGTTGAGAGGGAGTGTTGACAATGCAACAAGAAAATACGAATTTAATTTTTTCCTTGAATTAAATTAGGAAAAAAATTGTAATTCTACATCATAAGACAACTTGTACGAGTTAACTAAGTTAATTTGACTTAGTTGGCTCAGTTAATTTGAGTTGAGGGTCTAACTTGAGTCATGTAGAGTGTCTCCTACTTTATAGGAGCCTTGGTTGAGTTTATTTTGAGTTGTAATTAATTAATTCAATTTAACAGAGTTAAATAACTAGTTCCAATTGATGAAGGAACTAGTAGGAGGTCAAACAATGGGGTGTTGCTTCCTGTGTTCAACCAGTTAACTAATGAGTCACTCATAAATAACTCATGCATGTCAGGTCCTAGAGTTACCCAGTTAATATTGGAGTTCAAGGGCAGCGTATTATCAGTGGTATAATCATCCAAATTATACATGTGGTGCATGCAATCAAAGGAAGGCCTATGAGGATTGCACAATTCATATTGAGGAATTTCCCAGATTAATAGGGGGTTAATTCCCAAGGAAACAGGGCAAGGAAATAAGGACTTGGGAAAGCAGAAAATTGGTTAAGTATTGGCCTAGGCTTGTCTAAGAAGCGGTGAGACAAATAGAGATAATGCAGAGATTGCTCGGGCTTGAGAAAAGCATTGTAATCTTCTCATATTTTTTACTAATGCAATATACAAATAGCAAGGGTTTTTAGTTGTGGCTTTCCCTGGGAAATAATTGTGTAAAGTGTTGATTGAATTCTTTCTCTTGTATGCTTCATTATTTCTCAATCAATTAATTGTTTCCACTGATGAGTAGAGTATATTCAAGTCTATTGGTTTAGTAAATTATAATTAATAGTTTGAATCGACAAGGAATTTCTATAGCTTGGAATATGGCACAGGGGTGATTGGCTGAAAGAAAGATTTAGTTCAACCTAATCTATGGTTAGGTGGTTCGTGGAAGTCCCAAACCTAGTTGGATTTTGCATTCATTAATAAGATATTCTTATCCTTGGTATTTCATGTGCAAATGTACAGGTTCATATGTGGTGTTATGGTTGTTATATCCTTGTTATTTTTGTTGGTTATATGTTGGTTGTGAGTATGTTTTATGACAAACTTGATGTATGTATCTCATCATGTTTTGATTAGAAAATGAATGTACAATGAATATATGTCCTAATAGATGATAATGAAGCTATTTTGACAAGGAAACACTACTTTACGAATCTCAAATAAGTATGAGACCCCTATGCTCAGATCTATTGTTATGACCTATAAATTACATATTTGTGACATGATTGACGAAATGCTTGTCATGGATAGTAGGGGTTAGATAAAGTACTTGTAACAGTGATTGCATTAGTAGCTTTGTTCCATTGTTATTATTCAGTTCCAAAAGTTTCATGAAGTTTTGGGCAGTGCCCTGAGACCTTGTCTTGAAAAAGTGGCTCATAATTCGGGGTCGCTGACATAGAATTGCCTTAGAAAGCCCGTAGTCATTGGCATGTCTTTCTGTGGGAGTGACTGGAAGGCCTCAATCACATGCATGGCTTGTCATGGGAGCAGCTGAGGGTCGAGGTCAGTAAAATATCAAGTTGCCTCAGGGGTTGGTCACTTAGAAGGGTTGGTTGGCTCCCCAGGGTTCTAAGCATGTGTGGAAGGTCTGTTTGGTTTGTTATGTCAGTTCGACTTCCTTAACTTTACATGGGGAGTTGAATCACATCATAGTAGCCTCTCATCACATGTTTACCTCAGTGGATCGAGTAGATTGAGTAAATGTGGGAGGATGGTGTTACATTTTCCCATCGACTCCGACTCATTGCTTTGGGAACAACCCTAGTAGAAAATTAGAAATTAATGACCAGGTGATTAAAAATGTAAGTCACCCCAACTTTTCCAAGTGAAATACTACCAAAAATGAGAAATTTTTAGTGACCCAACTAAAAATGACTAACATAAATGACTAATTTAGTCTCGGGTTAAAATATATGAATAGTTAATAAGTAATACAACTAAAAATGACTAACGTGAATGACTAATTTAATTTAGTAACAAAAACTTGACCATATAACAAGTACTATAATAAAATGAATCAATCGTTTATGTTAGTCATTTTCATTGTGTAACTTCAACAATCTAAACTTACAAGTGATAGGGAATTCAAAGGCTATTATAGATTGTCTGAAAGGTTATACTTCCATAAACATTTGTTTGTTGGATCAATGGATTATTAGAGTTATGGAGTTGATTACAATATTCAGGGTTATATCCTTTTATCACATTCATAGGGAATTAAATTTAAAGGTTGGCAGATTATCCAAAATGGGAGTGGGCTTATGCTTGGGTCAAATACATTATGAAGAATACTTGCAAGGAGATGAAGAATTCCTCCCCCAACCTTTTGTTTGGTTATTAATTGGTCATAGAAATGAAGATGTAATCTACTCACTATTGGTTGATTGAAGTGTCCCATGAAACCATTCGAGCTTCGACCTTTATATGGTTCCATGCCCTTTGCTACCTCCCATGGTTTTTCCTTGAAGATTGGAACCATCAACTTTTGGTTCTCCTCATTTAAGATGAACCTTGGAATGTCTTTTAGAAGTTATATTGTTGGGTATGGATTCGTAAATGGATATTTAGAATAACACCTTTTAAAGTTGAGGGAAGCTAGGTGAAGAATTTTTTTTTAAATCATTTGAAGTGGAGCTATTTAGTTTCATAATTATGTTAATGTTGTTCCTTGCTCCCCTTTAGTTTGTTTCTCGTGAAACAATTTATTATTATCATTTATTGTGCTTACATACACTCATGGATTTGAGACACTGGTATTCTTCTTCTTTTTGAGTTGAGGATAATAACTTGTTCCATTTCCAAGCCTTGTATTGTCATGGAGAGGGGTAATTTTTATTTTTCATTTTATACATATATTTCTACTAACATATTTTGCCCTCTCTCTATTTTTGGAGGCACAAAAGTTTGCTTAGCCTAGCTCCTTAAGGTAAAGTTTACATGTTCCAATTTTTGCTCCTAAACAAAAAAGAGTGAGCTTACTTCTTTTCAAGCATGATCAAGTCCTCTAAATTCTTTGAGAATTAGAAGGGGTTGTTGGAAATACAGAGAGCGGGGGTGAATCAGTATTTCTTTTTCCGACTATTGTTTTACGAGTTAGAACATATATATTCAGAACACTAGATGAACAACAAGAATAAATGATTTTATTAAATAAACTGTGCAGTAAAAGAGATACAATATATAGATGGTTGCAATCAGTTGCCAAGCACCAACTTGGACTTTGGTGAGGCTCCAACCTCCAGAGCTCCAACTCTATTTCACCAAGGTACCAATCTTGGACTTAGGAGCACCAACTCCCAAGGACTTCAATCCTTTCATTTCCTGAGACACCAGTCCCAAGGACACCTATCCTTCCTACTTCTGAAGCATCAACCCCAAGGACTCCAATCCTTCTTACTTCTGAGGCACCAACCCCAAGGACTCCAATCCTACTTACTTCTGAGGCACCAGCCCCAGGGGTTCTGACCCAATCTTTTCAAAGCACATCTGATAGTAATGTTCTGCTCCCAGAACTCTTCTCTACTCAGCTCTGTCTGTTTATAGCTTCACTATAGTCTCCATGCTACAACATCAATGACAACCAGTCTTCTTATGAAGGAGTCTTTACAACTCTGCACACTGCCCACACAAAGTGTCCAATACCCTTCATGCTCTCTGATTATGTCTTCACACAGCTTTAGTCAGTCTACTGTTAGCTGCACCAAACTCTGCATAAAGAACAGCTTCATGTTCAAGCTTATGTTCTCTAGTGGCTACTTCTCCCCTTCGACTGTTTGTTGTCCTGTTGGCCCTTCGGCCCTCTTTCTGTTCAGATGGATCCTCTCGCTGCCTCTGTCTCCTCCAGCTTATTTCCACACAAATGTTCAACAGCATTCAACCGCATTCCACCTAAAAACTGTTCTCTGTTTTTCCTCCTTTTATTTGTTCCCCATGCCTCTGTTCTTCCCGGTTTCCTCTCTTCGCTGGCCCTTTAGCTTCCTCCTCGGTCTCTGTGGTTTCTTTTGTCTCTTCGTGCTCACCAACACTCCCGAGACACGTTGATTCAATGGCGAGGACCGAATCATGCATAGAGAACACATATTCAAAGATTGTAATAGCGCTCTCCTATTTTTTAATGATGGCAGGCATACACAGAGTCGGCATACTTTAACAGAGATGTTGTGTCCCAATCGCAATCACTATCGCCATGAATCACCCCATTTAACTGACATTCAACCTCCTGAACCATTGGAACAACTATCGTAAGCCTTTCAGCCTAAAACACCCCGCACAAGCCAAATATTTATTTACACAGAGAATATGAGAAAAACAGTCAAAGAGACTAAAGGGCGGACTTTAGGAAATATTACACCCGCACCTATTCATGTATCGGGCTCGGTCCATATCGCAATCGACGCTTTAGTGTGGCAAGGCTTCATAATATGCGATATGTGATGGATGCGATGAAAAATTAAGTCATATTGCAATGTACGGCGGGTCCGCGTGGATATGCATTGTAGTCGGGAGTTTCCCTTGGTGGAGGTCTGATGCGACATCGCAAATCGCTATCGGCGATCGCAATGGACTGCTTGACACATAGTAGCTCCGCTCTTGAAGTGCCGATGCGATAAACATCGGCAATCGCAAGTCACAAGGGTTCAGGGCTCGACGTTAACACATACCACTTCATTTTAGTGATGCGATATTAGGTGCCGAACCCGATATGACTCACCGCTCCCGTGTATTAAGTTTCAAGTCCGCTTTCCGCCTCCTATAGTGTATTTGACTATATTCAGTCTTTCTGCCTTTTCCGCTTCCCAATAGTGTAAAAGCATGCATATATATGATTTAGCCGTCGATACATGAGGTTGTGGCATATATATGATATGCGCTCCCACTAGTGTATTCCTTTAGCATATATGGCCCCCGAATGTTATGTGCTCCCGATAGTGTTTAAA